>JARHVA010009700.1:80000-227500 GCA_037957365.1 Torreya grandis
AGGGGTATCACTATCAGATGACAAATACTATGCCTTTATATTGAATAAACCTCTCTATGGTCTAAATCAAGCTCTTAGATCTTGGTATGCTAGGTTGGACAAGTATTTGTTAGATCAATAATTTGAAAGAGGAGTTCCAGACAATAATCTATACATCAAGATAGAAGATCACCATTAGGTGATAGTAGTTGTCTATGTGGATGACATCATATTTGTTAGAAACAATGAGAACATGTCAAAGTACTTTTTAGAGGTGATGAAGAAATATTTTGAGATTTCCATGAGAGGAGAAGTATCATTATTTCTTGGGTTATAAATCACTCAATCTAAAAAGGGTATATTCATCTCACAAGCCAAGTACATAAGAGAGATGTTGAAGAAGTTGGAGATGAAGGATATCAAGGTAGTTCATACACCCATGATCATAGGATGTAAGTTGATTAAATAAGATGAGTATTCAAATGTCAATCAAACATTTTATATGTCAATGATTGGAAGTTTGTTATACACCACTCCCTCTAGATGTGACATCATGCAAGTAGTAGGTCTTGTGAGAAGATTTTGAGAAGATTGAAATGAGAATCATCTGCAAGCAATCAAAAGGATAATTAGGTATCTCAAGGGGACTATGGAGTATATATTATGGTATCTAAGAAGGAAGGATTTCAATTTGATAGCCTAGATAGATGTAGATTGGGTGGGAAGTATATATAATAATAAGAGTACCAGTGAAGGAGACTTCTTCCTAGGTGGGTGCCTAGTCTCATGAATAATCAAGAAGTAACCATTAGTATCTTTATCCACTTGTGAGGATGAGTATATTTTATTATATTCATGTTACATTCAAGACATATGGATGAAATAGACCCTAAAATACTACAAGGTAGAGTATGATGGTCCTAGACCTATCTATTATGAGAATACAAGTGCTATAAGCATCTCAAACAACTCTATCATATACTCAATGATAGAACACATTCCCATCAGGTATAATTTTGTAAGAGAGAATGTAATTTAACAAAGTGTCAAACTTGAATATGTTTATACACAAGATCAGATTGTAGACATCTTGACCAAACCACTTCCAAAGGCAACTTTTGAACACCTAATATAGGAATTGGGTGTAATTTTTGCCCTTAAAAATCACTGAAGAATCCAAGTACGTAGGGGAAGATAACAATGCTCATTATCTCCAAGAATAGGTGAGTTTTTCCAAAAAGGTATGCATGGAGATAGGGGGAACATGTTTACTTTATATCTCATAAAATCATAGTTCTATGTGTTAAGTATTTTGATTACAAGGAGTGTGATCCTAAACATTGAAGACATAAATTTTTAATCTATGTAAAAGGGGGAAAAAGACCATTCAGTATGGTTTACCATCAAGGACAAAGGGGGATATTTTTGATAATTAATTCTATTATTGAGCCTTGGCATTGATGTTGTCAATGATGTCAAAGGTTGTTTATGACGTATGAGGTCATTGAACACTACTTTTGTTAGATTTCATCCACGAGAGGTATGAAAATATTTTAGAAACATGTAAGGCATGTAATTAAGGTATAAAATCATCAAATAATGTTTCAAGATTAGTTGTCAAGGTTGTCAAGTGTTGAACTTAGAAATAGACTTGAGAAGGCTTGTGCACAAGATACCTAGTCTAGTGTATAAAGGAGCATGTTGACTGAGTGAGATGGATGAAAATAATCATAAGATGATTTTTTACGAAGGTTTACCATGTATATGAATCATTGGATCACTTAGGGGATATTCAAGGTTAGTATATATGGGTAGAACCTACAAGACTAACATATAACTAGACTAGTCCTAGGCTCTGCCTAACCTAATGAGGGGTCATAAGATGTTGTCAATAACTTTAAAGGATGAAAATATGTGTTATATTTATAGATAAGTTTATTTATCATGTGATTGAGGTGGAGAGTGCATAGACAGTGGCTAGAAGGTCATTTTTCATTCCTAATGTGACTTACATGTCAAAAGCCTAGAGAGCAAAGAGAGAGATGGTCGCCTAATGGGGTATCAAGATAAATATACAAGTAAGAATAAATATGTGAGAATTTTTAGTGGTGTGATTGGTTTCACTAGGTGTGTTAACCAAGTTTGAGGTCAAAAGTTTCAAGGAAAGGCAAGAAAACATGTTTCAAGGTCTCTTGAGTGTATAGAATGAAGGGTTCTCAACTTGAGAAATACTTTCATGTGTTTATTGGAACACGTAATATTTGTATGAGAACATAAAAAATTAATTTTATATGGGAAAGGTTCCTAGATCAATCTTCTAAGAATTGGTTTCTTAAATAAGGGGCTAAGCTTTATGAATGATCATTACGACTGTAAGGTTATTTAAACCTCTTTAAAACACTAACTTTGATCCAATATGGAGGATATTGATGGAAATGGATTAGAATGGATTTAATGACCTATTTTTATGACTAAATAATTTATTAAAATCTCCCAGGTACCTCTAATTATCATTAATTTGTCATATGAGTGAGTGGACCTTACATGAAAGGCCTTGTTTCTCAAGAATTTATTGTAGTAGGCAGAGTTAATATAATCAAGGTTAATAAATGGTGAAATTTAAAGTTTGAGATTTTTATTAGTTATAAATGGTGGTTTATGAATAGGTTATATACCTCATATGTTCTCAACTAGTCATGCAAGTTGACCTATCACTAAAAGGCCTAATGTCACAGATAGTGGGAAAAACTGACATAAGTGAGAATGAGATTACAGCTATGTTATCATGGACTAGGGATAAATCAAAATGAGTGGGAATGTTTTAAAATACTTTTAATACATGTCCATATTAGATATAATATTTGGATATGATTTTATATGGTTGAAAGTTACTTTTAAATTGACATGTCTAAATCAATAAAGTCTGTGTACAAGTGAAGTTATGAGATTGGTATGTAAGAACAATATTTTTATTATAGATTATGATATATTTATTTTAATTTGTTACGAGGATATTTAAATGTCATATAAATGTATTGGATGTCTCTAATAGTGTTTTCCTAGGTGCTTTAGGTAATTATTTTCATGAATGCGTTTTGAAGCTTATTAGCAGTTTTGAGTGGGTTACTTACAGATAAGGATTTGAGTACTTTTGAATTGAGTTTTGAGGTTTAATTCACATGGTTATGAAATTTATATCATGAGGATTCTATTTAAAATAAATTTTCCCTTGTTTTTTTGACAATATTGTGTTTTTAGTTCAGTTGTTCAAGACAAACATTCTAGGTATACACAGGCCTAATTGTGAACAATGCTAATGGCATGCTTCAAGTGGTCATTGGATATAAAATGTGTAATGGATATAATATGATATTGGTATGGGTTTATTAATGTGAAATATTATATTTTACTATAATTTTAAAATTTTGAGAGTGTTCCAAGGTGTTCAAAGTGTAATGTGTGTTAATGAAGGCTTAATTGAATTAGGTCTCCTTAAGACCTAAAAGGGGTTTTGGTCCTATATGCTATGACTAACCTATGTTAATGATTTATTAATGATTGTCACATGTCTTCAGGTCATTTTTTTTTAAACTAATTTTAAATATGTGTATGGCTAACCATGTGATGTATGAGCAAGAGCCTAGTATAAAAACAAGGCCTAATAGGCCTAATTGTCTAGAGTGTCTGTGTGTGTGCTAAAGTGAATGAAATTGATATTTAAATATATAAAGGAGGTATTATAAACCATAAATAGGGTATAAGGAAACCATAATGAATATTTTATAGGGGTATTATTGATGATTATCAAGGTCCTATGACCTAATCAAGTTAAGAAGAGGGCTAATTGAGTGAAGAAGGCTAAAGACCATTTTGCTAAGGATAGGTGTATATAAAGAGATGAAGACGGACATAATAATAAATTGTATGATAAATATAGGGTTATAAAGTTGATCAAAGTTTTTTATTTGGATGAGTTGGTGCTAGGTCATCCAGGCGATTGGTGCCTCCTTACAAGTGGGTGCTTGGTAAATCCTAGTCATGTTGGTGCTTGGCTAGTTGGGATTGATGTTCCAAGTGAAGTTGGTGATTCACTAAATCTTGATGTTTGAATTATAATAAAATAGTACATTTACATCATTAGTGTTTTTTATTCCCCTTGAGGATTTCCCACTCAAATAAGTGTTTTATGTGTTATGTTCCTCTCTCATGCTCGTAGCTTTTAATGTGTTGCTAGCTTACTATATTGTTTTGATAGTTCATGAATGATAAGGTAAATATTATAAATGTTCTGAGTATTGATTCACCCCCCCCTCTCAGTGATTATTCTTCTAAAAAGCAAGTAGATATTTACTTTATGATGGTGAGTGGACCATAAAACCTTTCTTGGGTATGGGCATTGTTAGTGGGTAAGATGGAAATAATAAACAAAACAAGAGAATATAAACTATTTTAACTAAAAATATTTATTATAATATTGTATATTATCAAAGGAAATTGATGAATTTATTTGACTCAATCCTTCACTTACAATCAAAAGAAGACTCAAATTATCTATATTATTGAAAGTTGCCTCGGATGATGTCCACATTAATCTAGTGAGTTACACACACTTTTTTCATGATAGTGGGTTGAAAATAAGCAATTCAGTTGTCTAAACATGAGTATTTACCCATTTAAGTGTTAACTAAATAACTTTATGTACTCCTAGAATAAGTAAAAGCTATCATCTTTTCATAAAAACCAATTCCTCATTTATTTTCTTCTTACTTTATTATTTATACATAGCTTTCAATTCATGAATAAACCATATCAATTCATAAGTCCATGTGCATGTGTGGTTATTGAATATATAATCCATTCAATAAATATTCTATATGAAAACCTCATTTGTAACTTTATGTGAATTATGACCATTGTGTATTCTAATTCCCAATTTCTGCACCATTTTCTAATTAATTGTTTAGCTTTAAACCTCATCCACTATGCAGTACAACACATATTAAAAATCAAGTAACTTGGTAAAATTGCTTTCACTAAAAAAATGCATTTAATGAATTCTTAATGCCAATAATCAAGGTGATCAATAACACAATGACCATTTCAAAAATAATTAAGGTATGAAAATGCATGTTATAGAATTTAATGTTAAAAAATATTAGAGATAGAACAATTATCTAGATGTTTTGTTCGAAATATACACATTTGTATTTGTCATAGTTGAATGCATTATAGAAGAGCATTATCAAACTTCAAAAAAAGCTATGAATTATTTATACTCCTATAACCTATATGCACAAGGCTCTTAAGGGATGTATTTTATCGTAAGTATGATGAATCTATCCTGGTAACTATTTTTGTCATTTTCTAATCTATTGACTTACTTTCATTGGCTCATATAGATTTTATCTTGCTGGTGTAGGACTTATCCTCCAAGAATTTCATTCCAAAGTATTCCAACATATTCATGGTTTTTATGTCATGTTTAGTCTATTTTTATTTTAAATTACTACTTTAAACTTGGCATGGATTAAGATAATCATTTTAAGATCGAGGTCCAAGTGTCTTCAAATTTATTTATATTCAAAATTTATAGAGATTTTAAACCTTATTTTAATTTTTCATAATATATTTATAGCTTACATTTATTGTGAAAATTCCTTTTTCAACTTATCTAAAATCAGTAAATACACTTCAATATTTTTAGTTACCAACTGTTATTGTTTATTGATCAAGTAACAAGTCTACCTAAACATGGATATGAGAATAGTGAGTTGTTTTCTTTATTTTTTGTAAAATTCAAGAGCTTGAAATAGTGTTAACATTATAAAATACTAATATTTATTTTTATTCTTCCTATAAAGTTAATGTAAATAGATTCACTATAGGGAATATTTATTTTAGAAAGTACCAAAAATGCTAATGCAAATAACCATTATGATACTAGTGATAATAGATGGATCAAGGGCATGGATTATTTTTTAACCATTTTTAAAGGTAAGGCATTCATGATCTTGTTCACTCTTCCTTGATACATTATTCTAGAAAAAACAAAGAAAATGGTGTCAGTTATGGGCAAATATGATTATAAGTTAGTGATAATGAATTTGATCAATAATGCATATTTAATTTTTTAATTTCACAACCTTAATTGCTTGGTTAGGGTGTTGAAATCATGGATCTTTAACTATACCTGATTCTAGATTAGGTGTATTTATGGTCATCATCATATATTCATACATGTGGTTGCTAAAGATTTGAATGCTTTACTATTATTGTTTATTTTTTTAGGTCTCTACTACTTAATTATAGTTTGATAAAAAAAATTGCATAAGAAACATGTTTAGTTTTATGAAAATCCTTTTTGAAATTATACATGATTCTATAATCGATTCTTTATATTTGAAACATAAAGATTTAATATCTCATAAGAGCACTAGATCCTATTCTACTAAATTTTTCTTTCTCCTTGTTCAATATATATTTGTCTTTGATTCCTTGCATTTTGTATGTTTCTTCTCAAATTATCTCCTTAGATTTATAGACCAATATTTAATATATATGACATAAATTTTACCTTTTAATCATATATAAAACATTTGATTTGGTCAAAACATAAAAATATGGTTGCATAATGTTATAAATTATTAAATTCTTCCTTAAGAATAATTGCAATGTCAATGATAAAGCACATGTGTTATGTATTGATATATAATTATGTTGTTTTTTTCCTTAGTACTAGGCAACATTCCTTAATTCACTAATTTATAGATTAGTTTAAATATGTTAAATCCAATTGCATGTGGATGTATAAATTCTTTGAAGAAGACACAAAGAAAAACATTATTGCATGCTTTCCACTATTTTTTCTCTATATCCAGTTGTAAACAACTTCCAAAATTTTGTGTTTTAGAAAATAAGATAATTGATATTTACTTAATTATAAACAAACAACTGCATAACTATTGCCTAACTTTCCATCAACCCAACCCAGTTTATCAAACTCATTAAACCATAACAAATTTTTACAGGCAACTATATCTTACTTGTAATTAAATTATTTGATTCATCCATAATAATTATTAATACATAGATGATTTCCTTTTCATATTGTTTTATATTATTTTGCTACAAGAATCATGTAGATATAGCAGACAAAGCCTTTATCATCAACAAAAAATAAGGGAACATACATTCACCTTGCCTTATTCCATAATACTATAACAAAAATTAGGGAATAATATATGATTGAACAATCAAGTATTACCACTTTTATTCTCCAATCAAATTCTAAATATATTAATAATTAAACATACTAAATTCAATGAAACCTTAGATATACTACTATGATCATGCACCATACGTTTACTTAAAATAAAACTATTTTTTGTAAAATAGGTTCTTAGAAAAGGAAACAATAAATAGAATTAGGATTTAGGCATAATATGAAATATACTTTTAAACTCCGTTTGAATTGGAAGAAGACCAAAGTCAATACTAAATGAAAAATCCTTTAAATTTTTGAAATTACAAAGATTGGCATTTGAAATTCATATAGAAATCAATCAAAATCAATGAGACTCCTAATTTCCAAAATCCTTCATATTTGATTATAACCTAAAAAAAATATTTAAAAATATTATCTAATTAGAATGTGAAAATCCTTGAAAATTTTAAAATTAGAATCGGCATGGATAAAAATGATTGGGAAGAAGTAGATAATCCAAATGCACTGCAAAATGAAAAAGGTGAAATGGAGTTGCAAGAGAGGACCATAATCACATGTAAGAGGAAAAGAGGAAACATGGAAAATATCAATGCAATAGGTTGGGGTTACAATAATAGATACAAGAATTCCAATTTAGTAGAAAATTATTAGAAAAAAGAGTATATAGTTTGGAATAGTTACATCACTCTGAGTCATTTGTGATGCCACCACTATAAATATGACAATGAATTTGAGGTTATGTATGGGATATATGCTCAATCTATTTTTCATTTGTGTTTTCATCTTCAACAACTCTAGAGTACACTAAATATAACGAAGCATAAATTACACATGCACAAGAAAAAAAATGAACAAGAATTGAAAGATTTGGATAAATTCAAATATGGGATAAAATCATTGGTTGAAGAGAAGGGTTATAAATTGAGTGAGAAATATCAATTAGCTAAATGGTTAAATAAGACCAAGGATATGATAGATTTTTATAATTACTAGTCTAAGTAGTTGGCTGAGTTGCATACCCAATGTAGGAAACTAAAAAATAAGTTGGAATATGTTATTGGAGATAAAATATAATTAATAGAGGACAAAGACAAAATAAAAAATGAACAAAAATTTCCCAAGATAAAGTGAAGCAATTTAATGAAGTTTAGCCTCGCTTAGATAAGGCAGAAAAGGAATAAAAATGTTTTAAAAGTGAAGCCTCCAAATAGATAATGGCAATGAATCAAGTGTATCTATTTATTTGAATAGAACAATTGATCGAGTCTGAATTTGAGGAGCATAATATGGGGTGTCTTGTATCCTAATTTAAGCAGATTCTTTTATGTTATGAAATAATTTCAAAATAATAATTTAACTATTGAAATTACATTCTTTGTCATGCTGACACTTTTATGCCATGATATGTATAAAAAAATGTATTACACATCATAATTTCAATCATTAATCCAATGTAACACATTGTCATTTTCAAAATATGAAATCAATTCAAGTAGTGTGCATTGATTAAGTTACTAATTTTATTATTTTGAAAATGTCAACACTATCTTTATGCCAAAAAATATGACAACTTTAAAAGACATAGAAAACCATTAGATGCAACATATAACTGAGTGAGATGAGGATATTAAATAGGTAGATTACTCTTGTTAATAAGATATATAAGCATAATGATAACTTAAATTTTATATTTACTTATTTATATACACAATTTAATAAATTAATAAAACATACGTCCATAATCTGAATTTTGCATACCATATTTTGCTACTTTATGTTTTATTATATTGCTTGAAGGAGAAGGTATCATTCAAGTCAATCTATTGTTGGACAAATCAAGATATTTCATATATTTGAGGTTTGAAATTTTCAAAAGAATACTACCATAATGATTGTTGTCTGATAGATCCCTATAAATCCAATCCCTAAAATCATGTGTTGTCAATACCAATGGATCATCTACAACTGCTTCCTTACATATATTTTAGTTATGGTAGACCATATATTTAGTACATTTAATGCATGCTCTATGTGCTTAAATTTAAATGGAAGAGACTAGCTACATTAACAAAAAATGTCAATAATTATAGTGTATTTAATTTATACCATAAAAAATAGGCATATGTGTGTGTATAGAATAGTTAGTAAAACATTCAACTGGTTCACACTATTTTTTCTCACAGTTGAAGAACATTGTTACAAGCTAGCTAGCCTTTTATTATTTAAATAACTTGCTTAGAAATGTGCAATATATCATTAAGTACTTCATGCCATTGATCATGGAGATAGATATAAAGGGCTTGGTGAGGAAAATGAAACAATTATGTTCAACTGTAATAATGTAGAAAATTCCCTTTATATAATAATAAATTATCATAGTTTTTGGCCTAAGAATAAATGATGGTGTTAATAAAATAACAATTAATGAAAATTTATTGCATACAAATACCTCATACTTGTAATCCATAAAAACATTCCTAAAACCCTAAGATTTATTGAAATTACAAAGACCAGAGCTTAAAATCCATTTGGCAATCAATCCAAACCCCGTTAAATCCTTCAACTTCAAACATGGAAGACCAAATCAAGAACGCTGACTGTAAAAAAAATTTACCTCTAAAATCTTCATAAAATATATGTAACTTATGGAAACAAAAAAGATATTTTCACCCCAACCTAGGGGCTTCTCTCCAGTCCTCCTTGCTTCGCTAAATACATTAAACTATAGTAAGCTTATATAGGTATCTACATCTTTATAAATTACTACTACATTATTTTATCAACAAATATCACATTCAATGTAAAATCTTTAAATAAAACTAGTCTAGACCATGCGAAGAAATGGAATATTGAATGGCAAAACATTCTTGCCTTATAAAAACCTCTCTTCTATCTACCCCACCATTGATGCATAGTCTTGATACAAGTAAAATGGCCCATAACATCTAAAAATTCTACCCAAAAAACTTCAAAAAAATATTATTATTTTAACCAAAACTTTAAAAAAACTACTATTTAACTTTGTTAAAGCCATATATTTATCTTTTCTAGTTATTTGATAGAATCTAATTGGCCACCACTACTAGTTGACTTTGTAAAAGCCTCATATTTTCTCTTTGCCCATTAATCAATGAAATTTTGTTGGCTACCACACTCATCAATAGTTCCAATTTAAATTGAAGTGGTTCCTAATCATTTCTAATTGATTGATTACAATGAAGATGGATCCTTGTAGAACTAGATACAATATGTATAAACAAATGTTGTCATTAATTTAATTACAAGGAATCTAGATATTCTTTGTAATTAATAAAAATATTTTGATTCTTTTTTGGTTTCAATCTTATGATACTTATTGTAAAACAACACTTCATACCATGCATCAACTTCTACTAAAAACATGTTCTTCCTCCCCCTATAGGGACTTGGCACTAGTGGCCTTTTCATTATTGTGTGAACATTTTAATGAGTAGATTGAGTTTTCAAGGGAAATATGTTTATGGTAAGAAGAGGAAGGACAAGATGTTGACATAATTCCAATATGCACATACCCATTATATATTATCATAGATGCCTTAACATG
This sequence comes from Torreya grandis, assembly GCA_037957365.1. Lineage (NCBI taxonomy): Eukaryota > Viridiplantae > Streptophyta > Pinopsida > Cupressales > Taxaceae > Torreya > Torreya grandis. Next base: position 90,788 of record JARHVA010009700.1, read on the forward strand.
TGTGTGATTAAACACACGTGTGTACTTGATTGAATCACATTTCTTAAACATTCTTGTGACTCCTTTACTGACCTTGTAAGATGGTGTTATGAGCACCTTAAATTTAAAATTCAATCATAATTAATCCCTAGGAATGTAAACCTTGAGGAAACTCTTTTATATGTTTAAATTACTATATTTATAAAAAAAATTAAAATTTTAATGTTAAAAAAAATACTTCATCGGCTAAAAAGGTGTTATTGTATTAAGACTTTGGTAGATTTTTTTAAAAGTGCACAAATCTAGAAATTTTATTCTCCTATAAAACTCTTATAGATAGGTGGATATATATCCTAAGATGAGACACTTCTCCCTCTTAGATAGGATGTAAAATATAGCAACACTCTTTCGTATAAGTAGAAAAAATATACAAAATTCTCCCTTATTATAGATTGTAGTAGAATTTTGGAGACTAGGGAGTATAATATGTATAAGATTGAAGAAGGATGAAAGTATAATGAATAATTTAGATTTTTTTGAGTGGAGGTATGTAATTTTTCCCTTATTAATGTGTTTTAAAATTCTTATCATTGTGTCTAAAATTAGTTGGATTATACTTGTAAAAATGAAAAATATGAGGTTAAGCTTGAAAGAGAAGCTTAGGTCAATGAGGTCTAGTTTTTGGATTTATTTCTCTTTGTATCTTATGGAATGAGAAGCTTTGGGCCCTTATGGGTTGCTTTTTTTCTTCCCTTCTAATTTTTTTGATTGAAGACATTTGTGAAAAAATAACAGATTTCGAAGATAATTTGAGGGCTTTATGCATGATTGTTAGCTTCCCTTCTACATCACTTTTATAAACATAGTGTTTATGATAAAAGTTTATAATTATTATTATTTTTCATACTTTCCTTATTATTCTCACTTTCCTCAAAGTACTATGATCCCATGCTTGTTACGTTTATGATTTTCTTGACTTCTTTGAAGCCATAAATACTAAATTATACCTTTTTAGATGTTATGATGGTGTTAGAAATATTTTATGGGTAACCTCTTAAGACTAGGGGTCGATGTTTGTCATATATGCTTGATGACATTATATCATTAGTTTTTGAGAATTTCCTCTTCCTATCTAATTTCTATAGTTTTAGTGTTTTTAAAGCTTAAGAGGCTAATTTGGATTGTTGAAGACATGAATCTATTGAAGTTGAATAAATTAATTGAATTATTTTATTATTAATATGAATAAAATTGAATTCCATTATGATTTTCAATAAGGACTGGGTCCTTGAAATTATAAATTGTAAGTTATCAAGTGAACTATGTTGGAAAAAAATGTTTCTAAAAAGATTATTGATAATAAGCATGTTGATGATTAAATTTATGTTTATGGGTATATTTTACTTGTAATTAATGGTTTTATAAAATTGGTTTATTGTTCATAAGAAAATATTAAAATTTTTAAGAATTGCTTGTTCATTATGTTCTTGAGATCATAAAGTTTATGTGTACTCTTACCATACAAAAAAAGATTTTTTGAATAGCTTAGATTAACCATCTATATTATTTTATTTAAATAACACTCTTACACATTTTAATATTTTGACAAGATTTAGGTTTGCTTGCAATGTTTAAAAATGAAATGATTGCACATGTGTTAATGTTAATATATTTTTAAATAAGGAATAAATACTTCACCTACTTCATTGTGCTCTAACTTTTGATTTGTGTTATCTATACCAAAATAAATTTTATCTGATTAGATGTTATTGAATAAGTATTTGTGGTTGAATAAGAGATTTTATTTATAGAACAACAATAATATATATAGTCCTTAAGAATAAAATAAAAAAAGAACTACTATTTTTCCTTTGTTTTTTAATAAATATATAATTAAATTGTCACATAGAGCCATGGTTTATGGTAATCAACATCTTCCCCTATTTATAAGAGCTTATCCACACTCTATCTATTTGAAGAGAGAACTGAAAATGATAACAAACTCTATAACTATATACAAACTTAAAAACATAGAATACTAAGTAAAATAGACCTATAGAATAAATTCTTTATTGTTACCTTACAATCCTTTCAAAAAAATTACCTAAAGATCTAAAGAAGATCAAGTTATGTTATAATTTATATGAAAGAGAGGATTTGATGTATGGGATAACCTTATAATCCTATGAATGTGTTTTTCAAAGAGATACACATTGGATTTCCATCACATGTAAATAAATAGGTTTCCCTTTTTTTTAAACGTAGGCTTCACTTAGGAAGATCCTGCACCTTTTTTATATTTTTTTCTATTTTATTAAAGAATAATAATCAGGAGCTCCAAAACATATCCATCAATTATGTGTTTATATTTTTATGATGGGTTGTTTACGTGATATAGTGATGGAAAAAAATTGGTTGGGTGCATGAGAAGGTGTTTGATATTGAAAAGGAGTATGAAGAGGGAAAGTCTAGATTAGGGGTTGATAGTGATGGAGGCATCCTCTAGGTTACAATGGGAGTGACAAAATTGGTAAGCTCACCGAATGAACTTGGGCATGGTGGATTGGTCAAAGGAAAGATGGAAACTGATGTGAAGAAGAAAATAAAGGAAAGGATTAGAGTCTCATAGAATATTCTAGATGGGATAAAGTCATTGACAAAGTCTTTACTGTGGGAGGTAGAGATGTTATTGATGGAGGAAATGTAACCCTTTACCAAATCTTTAGGCAGGATGAGGAGTCAGCTAAGGTTAGCAGGTTCTCCCATATTTGGTTTAAAGATTAACCTAGATCTAATTGGCTAATGTGACACCAATAGGTTTTGATTGACCCAATGATGACAAAGGCCAATCAGAAGTAGGGGACGTCTTCTATAGTAGTTATTTCAAAAAAGGTATAAAAACCACTAATTCCTTATGGAACTTGAAAATTGATTTTTTTTAAGGAAGAAATTCTTGATCATATTCTAGTGGTACAATAGTTTTTATCCAAAGGATGGATTATTTAAATATTTAGAAAATTTTGGACAAGTCTTCCATCCCTTCATTGATAGATGTCAGACGTTTGGAGAGCTGGTTTGAAAAGAGATTTACCATTGTGTTGAGGGGTTTTTCATAACTACTTTTGACCTACCAGAAGCTAGGAATAGGGTTTTACAAGGACATATGTTGTCAAAAGATTAGTATTTTATTTTAATGAAGCCATGGTTCCTAGAGTTTAATATGATGATTGAAACATTTAAATTAAGGGTTGTATGGATCTAATTACCTCGCCTTCCTCTTTAATTCTAGTCTAAACCCTGCTTAGATACTATAGGGGAGGCTTTAGGTGAATGTCTAGAAATTAATGAATCCATAAATTCATTATTACATACTTATGAAATAATTATTGTGAATCTAGATTCGACCACTAAACTCCCTATAAACAAAGAACTAAAATTTTAGGATCATTATTGATATCATTTCCTTGATTATGAAGGACTATCCTTTTGATATAGACATTGTTTTTTTAGAGGGCATTTGGTAGACTCATGTCAAGTTATTTAAAAGAAGGGAATTTCTTGGTGCAAAAATATAGATCATGATATTTTGACATTACAAGCTATTGATCTTAAATAGTGTGAAAATGAGAATATTTCAGTGAAGGAAGTTAGCCATATCCATAATCTAGAAGTGACTCAACATAGAGGAAATATTAAGATAGATGGTGGAGAAGAGTCTTGATTTAAAAGGGACCAATTTTAATATAAATCCAAATCCAAAAAAAAATGACACCATTATAGATTCCAGTGAGCAAATGGTAGCAGGAATTTCTTAGAAAAGTCACATTTCCATTGATTTAGTAGAAATATCCATTGTTATATATGTAGACTCAAGAGGAGGAGATTGGAATTTTTTCAACATAAAAATGAAAGGGAGAGTTAAGAAGGGATTGTAACCTCTCATTATGATCCTCAAATCTTGTAGTGGTATGGGCAAGTCATTGATGTCAATTTAGTGTTGTTTTTACCTCCAAGCATTCCTTGTGTTTATCTAGGCTTTTAAGCCCATTTCTTTTCATTTTATTTTCATTTTCAAGATGTTTTAGGGAAGCTATTTTTAATGTAAATATATGCTTCTTCGGGCCTTTTCTAATTTTTTCTCTTTCAGGGTATGGATTCTCAGTTCAAAAAAGAAATGCCACTTACCAATAATAATAAATAATAATAATGAATAGGAAAAAGAGGTTTTAAATCTTAATTTTCTAGTAGACAAACTTGCTATATTATCCATGGATATCTATAGTTGACAAGTTTAGATTTGACTATTTTAACTAAGCTGTGAGATATATGTTTATATAGAGAAATAAGATACTATTTAGGTTACATGATCACCTTGATATGAGTTAGATGTAACTAAATGTTTACTTTATAATTATGTTTATTTATAATTTTAATTTTTTTATGATGAATATAAATCATGATTGTTATGGTCTAACTACCTATTTTGATGTGAGGTTGACGTAAAAGAACTCAAATCTCAGAGTGTGATGGAAAAAGAGCATCATCGGAGAGGGTAACATAGATCGATATGTCTAAGGATGACAAAGAAACCAACTAATACCTTGCATACACCACAGATAACTAGCATATGTTAGATGCATAATAAGTGGTTAGCATAATATGTTTTGATGCTATTTGCATTAAATAGTCATTTTAACCATGATTTCATATCATAATTATTGGTTCTATGAAATTTGTCTTATATGACTAATTTGTGTGTCTACTAATGCTTTGTGATTTGTGATATTTGTCCATGTGACTATTTAATGTTTTAGAGGTGAGATTAGAATAATTAAATTAAAAATTTTGGACCATTAATGGTCAAAATTGAAATTAGAAATTGTGATAATCTGTGATATCAATTAAATTATTGATTTTCTCTAAGTTTTGTTGAAAGAAATAAAAAGTTGAAAATTAACATTTAAAAAAAAAAAAAAAAAAAAACAATAAAGAAATTAAAAAGAAAAAAGGGAAGTAAATATAATAAATAATATAACAAAAACAAAGAAAGCAAGCAATCTTAAAAAATATATAAAATCTACACCCTTTTTCATAACGAAAGGGGAAAAATCATAAAAGGAGGTAAGCAAAGGAGGCTTCACCTATTCATATAGGAAGGAAATAATAGAAGTCTTGGTCTGAATAAAAATAATTAAGAAGGAGATGATGTACTATAACGGTAGTGATATTATAGGTAATGCGTGGAAAAATGGGAAAAAAACTCTGCAGTTAAGAGAAAAAATATTTGGGGAAGACATTCAAAAATTCCACATGTGTAACTATTCGCATAGGAACTTGTGAACCTCAGCAAAATATTAGTCTGATTACACTGTGATTATGCCAGTGTTTGGAACTCCAGGTACTTCCCATCTTCCTCGATGAAAATCATGCATATTTTAGAAGAATCGTGGCTTTAAAATCTAGGTAATGCCAACTTATGTTAAATTTTTATAGAGCGTTGATTCTAAATTCCAATTCTGTTTGTAATAATAGAGTGTGGCAACTTATATACCAGTCACTTTGTTATTATTTTTAACTGCAACAATTTATTATTAATTTGTTAAGTTCAATATAATAAAACATATAACGATATGAATATGTATATAGCCATATGAATATAATAACTCTTTGATATTTATAAAATAAATTATACATCGATATGGATATGTATATTTGCAACGAATTGAGTTTTGAAGTTAAATAAAAATTTAACTACAACAACTTCCTAAATAGATATAGCAACCTGTCTATAGCAAAGATAATGTATTTAGAATTTTGTAGATTGTATAACGGGAGTGCAACGATTCATTTATAAGAAAAGGCAACGACTTAGGTATTTATATGTAAAAGTTAAAGCTGAACTAGATATATTCATGTAGTAATTATTACAACCAATTAAAGATAACAACCATATATCGCTTATTCTTAAGCATAAATTGCTTACTAATCAGAATATTTAGATATTGACTAGCAGAGATACAAGGTTCTAAATTTTACATCAATCAAACTTGTAGCTAGAGCAGCGCCTTATTTTTAATAAGCATAGAACGAAACCGACTTTAGTTATTAATTATGCATGCATCTCTTATGAAGTGCTTTATTTGTCAAATAGATTGAAATTGGGTTTTCTATTAAGACATCGTTGCTTTTGTTTTGACTCCTTGTATAACAATTTATGAATCACCATACATATTTTACATTCACCCTTAATACAAATTAAGGGTGTGCTGCATGTTCCAAGGGACATTGCTTATATAATATTTATTGACATTCCTAATAAGGCATTTAACATACAAAATCTGGATTGCATTTGATGCTTATTGCAAAAGAAAACAAACTAGTATATAATAATGTCCAGATGCCAAGCAGGGAGGATATATGACTAGAAGAATATATAGGATTTAAATAGCAAATCGGTTATAAATATGGGAAGCTATCTTACCTGATAAGTTGCTTTATAGATAGTGTGAATACATTATTAGTTAACTTTGGTTTATTAATATTTCAAGTAATATTAAATCAATGAGATTGAAATAAGAACACATACATTTTTGGATGTGTATGAACCTAGAAATGAGTGCATAGTGAAATATGAACGGAGTTATGAATAATGGATTTAATGATCTTTTTACAAAACATAAATTTGATAGTTAAATTAAAAAGGATTATAATTATAACTTGTTGGAAACCTAAAAATAGTATTCACTAAGGCATGGTGACTACACAATGTGATTTTTCATTACTTTGTGGTATCCATGATATTGTTAGTGTTTGGGGTACAAAACTTATAGTGTAAGGGTAAAACTTTAAAGGTGCATATTGATAAATACATAAAAAGAACATATATATACTTATGCATATACTTGAGTGAAAGAGTGTGTTGCTATAGTTCCATGGGTGAGTGTAAAATATATAAATATATTTGAAAAAGACATATTTTTTATGGGTATAATAACACTATTTAACAAGATCTTGATATTATGTTTTAACTTGGATGGTTAATAAGCTCGTACCCATTTAATGTATAATAGAGATTATGAGATAATTGACATTCTTGAATTGTAGTGTATATATGTACAAACAACATTACCACTTGAGAAATCTATGATTTTTGAGAGGTTATAAAATATAAAAATTGGTTATGGAACCAAGAATTATGAAACTATGTCAAAAGTCTTAGTCTCCTAACCTAGTATTTAATGATAGATGCGTATTTATAATTCGACATGGGTTTTCCTTATTTTGGGATAAGTTGTGTGATTTGAGATACTTAATTAGAATTATAACGATTATAGGGAGAAATTTAATAAAAGTATAAATAAATAGTGGTTTAGTATTTACATAACATCAAAATAACTATGTTTGGTACATAATATATGAGTAAATGAACATAGAGATTGTACCAATAATTAATAGATACTTTAAATAAATATTTAAATGTCTTAAAAACTAGAAACTATAACATTTTATAAAATATAATGAGATGCTTAAATAAATGTTATAAAGGTTTTATTAGTCTTTTATTTTCTCTACACATTATTAATTGACTATTTGTTATATGTATTCTATATTGAACACTTGAGTGCAACACATGTTATTAGATTATTAATATGTACAGATGTTTGGCTATATCGAGTATATAATGGTGCATCGTGATATGAGCTTATATATTATGTTACTTTGTGATGCTAGTGTGTAGTCTACTCTTAAGGTATACCGGAGTGGTATAATTCCATACTTGCTTTCTTATTGTTATCTATGTAGATCATTTGATTATTAAAATTATAAATTGGTTGTGTGTTTTCATGTAGTTGTGAACTATGATAGTATGAGATATCATAGAGCACTACATTATAAATATATTTTTTATCCAGATGGTATATATTGTAATTATTATGTTTAGACTCACACCTATATTTAATTTATTTAATGTAGGCATGATGATTATTACTATGTTGAGCGTGTTTTATGATAGTTGGTAGGACTTTGTGTATGCATGCATACAACTCTGAGAGTGTAGCATATGATAATTTAGTATATTATTATGCTCCACGAGAATTTTGAATTTCATAGCTTATGTCAAATTGCTTAAATAGAAGTTTATATTTTCATGTATCTAAGACTGCTCTATATGACTACTTGTGAAAAACTAGTAGTTACGTGCTAAAATATTAGACAATGGTAATATGGATTATCATAAGGTGTAGTATGTTAAAAACTAATTAAGATAGTGAATATATATATATATATATATATATATATATATATATATATATATATATATATATATATATATATATATATACTTGGGTGATATAAATTTTAGTCCTTATTTATAGTATGGGATAGAAAATAAGGTAAGATTCATTCATATATTTGACAAAATAAATATGTGATTTGATTACTCCTATGTATGGCATGTTATATGATGTATTTGATAATAAGATGTAAATTAAATGAATATTATGGTTAAATTATATTTAACCAATCTTTATTATTGATATGGAGTAAGAAGTGAGATGGACTTCACTGGTGTATTAGCATCACAATGGCAGATGAAGGTAGTATGATCAAGTGGTGTGTATAAATTTGATTGATCTATAAATCATTATTATTTATTATTCATAATTTTTTTTGACCAAAGTATGTTGAGTGAGACATTATCATTTCATGAGTATGATTTACTTGTTTATTTGATATCTTACAATAGAAAATTTTTCTATGATACATTACATGTTTAGTTTAGAAATCATATAACACACGGGTACTTTTTTACCTCTCTAGATTCTCACACTGTCACTATCTACTCATCTAAGAAGAGACGGTGTTTTCCTACTAAGATTAGTGTGGGGGATCGTTGGTATGTGTTTGGTATGAAAAAATACTTGCATGATGCTCTCCCTCTTCACAATAATACTATTTATCAAGACAACACTTAAGATTACCACAATTATTTGAGTTCATGAACTATGGTCTAGAGGAGCAATGTATCTTATATGCACATTATATTGTATTTTAATTATTACTAAATATTTTCATGAGAGTTGTAATTACTTATTAATGTATATTGACAACAGTGGATTTAAAATTATATCAACTATGGTTGAACTAATATAGTTACTTTCTATATCTACGTTATGATGTGCCCTCATGATATTAGATATTAATGATATGAGATGTTTTATGTTTATTGATTTTGTCATGCCTTTATTATTTATTATGGTGTTTGTAAATTCTCATGGTATAATCTATTTTGGACACATGTGTTTATAAAAATCACGTAATTTTAGTTGCACCCTAATGAGGTTATTACAAAGGGAATGTGGAACTTTTAGACATGATACATCATGTAAATAAATGGGTTTCTAGTTGAAAAAGAGAATATTGTAATTAGGAAGCTCCTGCACTTTTTATATAGTTCTTTTTTATTCAAAAAATATTTAAGAAAAATAATAGGGGGAGGGGAATATTTAGACATGACATAGCCCCACCCATGGGTAGGTATGCACTGCAACCACCTACATCCATAAGGCTATCCCATGAGTGCTAAGGTGCCCATGGCATCTAAAGCCAATGTGGTATCCAATGAAGTCATGGTGCAAGAGGAAACTAAAGGGCCATGGGGTGATAAGAAGGCATTCAAATTTCATGTGATGCTAAGGCCACAAAAGGCACTAATGCCCTTAATCTTATAATCATTTCAGGCTCAGATATCAAACACATACAAATACACACACATAGATATGTGTGTATTTTTCTTTCAAATCTTAACCTTAAATGGTCGTGAGATCCATTGTACTCGTGACTTATGGGACATTTGCATTTCCTAGAATTTGCGTGCACTTTTGGTACCTAATAACACTAAATAGTGTCATGGGGTGCCAAAAGAGCACATGTAATCCATGTGATGTTGAGGTGTCATAAGATACCAACATCCTGAGTTGTATAAACATATATACTATGATTTGAAACAAATACATGCACCAAACAATAATTTTATATATTCATCATTTTCACATGCACATGAGTCTTTATTAATAAAAAAACTCAAATAACTCTAGAGAGAAGCATCACACTTACAAAGGAATTAAAAGGTATGTTGTGGAAAAACAAACAAGAATGAATATTGTAACTCTCTAACTTAAATTATAATAAAATCTATAAACTTGAAATAATAAAAAGAGCATTGAGTGGAAGCCACAAAAATGCTAGAAGATGGAAGGATGAAACATTGCAGTGCTTTCCCCTCCACTTCCCTATATGTGTCAGGTTTCATAGGTAGCAAATGAGGTTTTGGAAAACTTCTTATTGTTTAATGAATAAAGTGTATGCTTTTCCATAGGATATATATATATATATATATATATATATATATATATATATATATATATATATATATATATATATATATATATATATATATATATATATATCTGTGTGTGTGTGTGTTAGGTTTCGTTTGTAGAAAATGAGGTTTTGGAAAACTTCTTATTATTTTATGAATAAATTTTACATTTTTCCATAGGGTAAATAGAGTGATGGTACAGATTCAATTAATCTAAGGTTTGTGAATTAAGATCCCTTTTGATCCATTTTTCCATTATTATTTTTATTTAATTAATTGCAGTATCGAGGTGTTTTTTAAATAATTTATCATAAGAGGTGCATCCATCTTAAATCATTCTATTTTTAGAATATTTTTATGCGGATGTTGTAATTAGAGATCATATATTTAATTATTATGTGGATATTACTTTTAGAATTAGAGATCATATGAATATTTGCTTTTAGAATTAAAAGTCTATTAATCATTATGAGGTTGTTATTTTTAACTAAAATTCATTATTTAATTATTGTGTGGAGGTAATGAATAAATTTATCAATGGGGTATATAGTGTGGTAATTGTAGATGTGTTAAGTGTGAATATGGACCATCAAAATAAAAGGATAAATTAAATAGTTAAACTCTAGCGCATTCTTACCAACATTAATTGAGCAAGTTTCAGACAAGGACATAAATTATTTAAGTTAAGGCTTGGATTGTACCAAGTGAATCCATGTTAGACCTAAAACATGATGTTATCCTAATAATAGATTAGTGGCATATTCCTTCCCATCATATTTAAGGTAGTAGTTGGAAGTCATTAGATTAACCTTGAAGTGTGTAAATGAGATCTTGAGTGGTGTTATTTAGTTTAATATTATTATATTAGAAGGAAAAATGTACTTTACCTTGTTGAGTCTCTATATTTACTTTAGTGTTTTGGATGTTACAATGACATCCTATGTAACATGCCCTGACCTACTTTGTATCACAACCACCATGTAGATTCATAAGCCACAAAATCTTAGTAGGCACTAAAAATTCCATGCTGCATGAAAAAATAATACTATGTAAAACAATGTAACAAATACTTTTTTCCCCATGCAAATCTCTAGATAAGTTAAAGAGATTAAGAAACATATTGGGTAGTCATAGAGAACTTATAACAATCCATATAGTCATTCAATAAAAATAAGGTGATTCTAATATGAGATAGTGGTTGTATACTCAATATCAAGTATATGTGCGTCAAACATCAAAAGACCATGGTTTTGCTATCCCACCACCACTAAACCAAAAAACATTAACAAAACTTTGTTTATAAGAAGCTAATAATGTTATGCTTTCAAACACCATAATATTATAAACACAATGCAAACACATCCAACTCTTAAATCTTGCATGGACTTGTCCCCTTATATATATCGTTCAAACAATAGGATTATTGTCATAATCCCAGGGTGTCAAATAACATAGTTCTAAGTTAAAAACACAAACACAACAATTTTTTTATATCATTGAGAGGAAAAATCCTGCCTTTAACTAATGTAAACCCTGATCGAAACTTGTCCATAAAATTAACTATGAAACTCTTCTAAAACCATATAACATATCTAGAAATTTCCTTACTTCGAAATCATCAAACAAATTTGCTCTTTACACATTATCAAAATTAATCTCATAAATAAATTAATAACATATCAAATGAAAATCTGCATACTTATATACACACTTAAATATGCCAAGAAAAGATTTAATGACGGTTAACATACTGTCATACATACCCATATAATAGAGTTTCCTGTAGGGCAAAAAGATACCCACACCATTGTTTCATTTTATTTACCATTCACCCTTCTATATTTGCCACTATATTGTCAACAATGAGCACTTCACTGGCAACCATTCTTTGTCTCTGCGACGTCGTCGCATCAATGCACAACACGTAACAGATGCAGAGTGATACGATTGTATTCATCCTTCAATCGATCAAGTTGAAATCCAAAATTTTAAATTGACAGGCCTGGTTATGTTGAAATCCCAGGCCTACTTCAGACGAGATCAAATATGAGTCCTGTTTCAGTAACTACTAAACTACGCTATTGTTCAGGATCAAATAAGTTGGGTACCAACAATAACTTCTGTACTGACGGTATAGAGTCATTTCAAACACTGTACCCTTCTCAAAGCTCTGCTGACAATCTTATTCGTTAATTGCGGATCAGTGCTTCTAACCCAATTCCATAAACAATTTTTGCTTGTTTTCGAGACGCTGGATCGTAAAACGTACGATGAGTCAAAGAGAAAAAAATGTCTAATGGGACGCACCAAGAACAAACTCTATTGCCGTAAAGCCAAATGTCACCAGCTCATTGAGCTAGGATGGGCTTGTTTCCTCAGAAATGGCACGGTATCAGAATTGATAGAAAAAGCATCTACGAGTTATTAGGTATGAGGGATCTGTTGCTTCAACATTCCTAACTACATTCACGGGTTTTCTCTGCCTTGATGAAATGAATGGGGAGATTTCTTTGCACAGTGATTTGGGTGAATGCAAGTCTGAACTGTCTAAGTGGTGAAAAGCGAATCATTGTAAAGCTGGTGTGTCAGTCCCAAGTTTATGTGGACCATGGGCATGTGTCCGTGCAAGCGTCGTGCGAGTGTTTGTGAGCAGTTTTGTGGTCTCAGATTTCATGAAACAGGTGTGGGTTGTCCTAAGCAGAGAGTAATCAGACATGGGGAGGGAATTGTTCATTGTAATTATTTTAGTGGTTCCGAGCATTATCCGATGAGCCCGACTCAGTGGTTGTTGTGTATGTTGGCCAGTTGGCCCGTTTATTGTACTTTGGACCGGATTGCCCTGAAGAGTTAACAAAATACACGTTACTCCCAATTTTCTTGCATTGTGTGAATGCTCATGTGTGTTGAGTTGATTTCCCAGTCTTTACAAATGTGTGTTTTTCTTTTCACTGCTAATCCTTTCTTTATACAAATTGTTGTCCATTGTATTTGTAGATTACTTGTGCAAATAAACACTGAAAATGTAATCCGTAATTTTTGTGAATTCCATCGCAATGAGAAATTCTAGATTGGAACAAGCGGTGCCGCACGGCCAGGCCGGCTCCGGAGACCTGGCCCCGTGACATTAGGCAATTGTAGAGCCCAATTATAGCCATCTTTGACTCATGAGCATAATAAATTTGTCTGCGCCCACTGATGTGAAACATAACATGCAATACATACGTAGCCCATCAGCATTTTACAATAGTCTGCAAGGGAATTTTAATGTTAATCCTGTATAGTGTTCGGATTAATAAAACAGGGCGGCCGCAGGCGGCAACGGGCAATGGGCATAATCTCGATTCCCCAATTCCAATTCCCACTCTCTGTATGCAATTTCCTTGGTCAATCAATTCTCAACGTATTTCAATTTCGAAATTAGGTCCGTGAGAAACAGGTCCAACCTCCACTTTCAAATTGGATTGAGCTGTGCACGTGCACCGGACACACATACCAAACACTTTTCCTCTCCTATTCAATTCGTGCGGGGTATTTCGATTCCATTTCCTTTAGTAACTACACTAACCCACGCATTTGGTTTAACAGGACGGAACATCTTGCGATGCATCCACTCGCGGTTTAGTCAAATTTAAAACGGAGCTCGCTAGAACACCACCTCCTTTACTGTTAATGTTAAAATCTAATTGTGCCAATATATTACTAGCCCACCCATATGCTTGCAGAAACCACAAGTAGTCTAATCATAATAAGAGCAGAAAAGGGTGCACACTGTCAATAGGTGGTGTGTGCTAATACGGCTGGCCACGGTCGGGTGCTTACCTCATTAATTTAATCAATCTCTTGCTTTTGCTGCTTGGGATCAACTAATTTTAACGGCACAGTACCATACTCCTCTGTGCCCTTCAGTAGGCTAGCCAAATTATAGAGATAGAAGGAGATTTCTAACAATAGAGAACCATAATCTTCATTTCCAGATATACTGTGTGTTCGCTAGGAAGGCCTTCTCTCGGGGAGTGTTTGTGGCTTTCCTGCAATAAGGCGGCGTTGCCCTCACCAGGAACTACCGCATCTGGCGCTTCCGCCACTTGTCTGTATATGCAAGTGGTACCAGCGAGCATGAAGTCTTCGTCTGGTCCTCCAATTTGGTCTACCAGCAACATTAACAAATGAAAACGCCGCCCTGCCGGCACCCCTGGTAATATTTTGTTAGCTTTGAAATTCATCTTTTATTAGTCCGCAAATACTAGCATATATTGATTGTGGACAATCCTGTTATAATGAGTAGATCCCGATGCAGAGGTGGTGGCATTGTCACCCAATGCGCTAATGGAATCCGATAGATATGCCTGCGAAATAAGCAACTAGGGTTTCCAGAGGGATCAAAATCTGCAGATGCACAGACGCAGAGGCCTACCGCTGAAGTTCGCAAGCACGTGTATGTGTGCCCGGACCCGACGTGCCTTCACAACGATCCGTGCCATGCCCTTGGAGATCTGGTTGGCATCAAGAAACACTTTCGCAGGAAACACAGTATTGAAAAACAATGGAAGTGTGAAAGATGCTCCAAGTAATATGCAGTTCAATCTGATTACAAAACCCACCTCAGGACCTGCGGAACCAGAGGAAATTTATGTGACTGCGGTAGAGTCTTTTCAAGGTATGTGTATTATGCCAATTCCATGGCATTCCATTATCATATTCAAATCAATGTAATCTTATTTATTAAATTCATTGCATGCCTGCCTTCGATCCTTGTCCGCTCAGTTGTAACTGTTTTTACGCGTTTGCTGTAGAGTGGAGAATTTCTTTGAACACCAAGACCATTGCATTGCAGCGAAAGAAAGAGCAAATTTAAGGTACAATGATCGTTTGAGTCAGCCTTGTTTGACAATGACGAGAAGCGGTTCCAACGAAACTGTCAGTGCTACCAGGTCTACGCCTTCATTGGAAGGGAGATCAATCGGTTATATTATGTTTTATGAGCAACAAGCTTGGTTGCAAATGGGGCATAGAGAGCTGCAATTGCTTCCAGCCAACAACCAATTCCACTCTACAGAAACAGCACCTGCAGAGGCTATCAATGGAAACACTGCTGTAATATCAAGAAACTATATAAAAAGCGTGGCAACCGACTCGAGGTGGAATCAAGCCGCGGAAGCCAGATATAATACTTTTCGCAGCTCCTCTATAGAAGGAGAAGAAGACACGTCCGAAAGAGGTGCTTGGTTGCAGCTCTCTAATGGGCCGTACGCGCACTAAGAAAAGAAACATGTAAAAACAGGCATCAGACCAACTAGACTCAGCTTTCATTACAGAACATTTTAGTTCATCGAATCCAGTAGACCGCTGTGAAGCAGGAAGACTATGGAGTGACAGGGGAGCTCCGTCGAAGAAAATGTTTTCATGGATCATTCATCTGAGCCTGATAACAAGTGAAAGACTTTATAATCTAAGCCTGAAACTCTCTGGCGTGGTAATTCAGGAGAATGTCTTCTGATCCCACTCTACAATGCAAATATTCTTGGACGCCCAAATCCTTCAAACAGGATTGTTAGAAACTGCAGCTGGAGATAATTTCTCCACTCACTGTTTAACTGTCTGTTCGCCTCCCTCTCATGCAAACTGTTCTGCCTCCCTCATGCATGCAGTCTCAGTCTTCTACGCTTGCATGCAGAACAGCAGTCAAACATTTGTTTATCAAGTCTTAGCTCAGTTAAAGCATTAGTTTACTTTCAGTTTGATAAGCTTTCAAACTTTATTTATGTAAGCCTGTTCGCAGTCTTTAGACATAGAGATAAAAAAGATTTAAAATTTCTTCTGATTGCTGTAGCAATCCGTCTCATATTTTACATCTGTTATTTTCTTTTCTGCTCTGTTTTTCCCTTCAAAGTGGTATCAAAGCCAAAGGCCAGGAGATCAGGAAGACCGTGGGAAAGAAGCAGCTGAGGGACGTGGAGAGCCAGCAGAGCCGGAGTGAAGACCAGCCAACAAGGAGAAGAAGCGCAACCAAAGGAGATCGCCAAATTGGTATCAGAAGTGTTTGGCCAACAGATCGTGGAAAAGATCCAGCGAACTTGGGAGCAGAGCGCAGGTTTGGCAGAGCCTGTGTTATTTTCTGCTATTCCCTACTTTGTACCTTTCAAGATCGCAGCTTTTAAAGCCAGCCACGTTGGAAAGCAATTGTTATTTTCTGTTATCAACGAATGTCGGTGGAGAAGAACGAAGAGGTGAGTCGTTGGAAGGAAGCGCCCAAGTGGAGGCGTGAGAAAGAGCAGCCTACACAAAAAGAAACGAAACTCCACAGCAGAATTCCTAGAAACGTACCAGCGGTTTGAAATAGCGGAAGCTTGAGCTATGGCAACAACCAACAGTATTTCTCAGCTCCAAATTCCCGTTTTCAAGGGTAAGAATTATGATTTTTGGACAATTAAAATGAGAACATTGTTTTGCTCACAAGATGTTTGGGATTTGGTAGAGAATGGTTTTGTAGAACCACATGATAAGGTTGCCCATTAGGCATTAACTCGAGCACAAAAAGAAGAGCTTAAAGAGAACAAGAAAAAAGATGCAAAAGCTCTATTTCTAATCCAACAGGCATTGGATAAATCTATTTTTCTCAGAGTTGCAACAGCAACGAGATCCAGATCGGCATGGAAAATCTTGGAGACTACCTATAAAGGTAATACAAAGGTGAAAATTGCTATATTGCAATCTCTTAAGAGAAATTTTAAAAATTTGCAAATGAATGATTCAGATTCTATAGACCAGTTTATGGGTCAAGTATTGAATATTGTGAATCAAATTAGATCTGATGGAGAAACAATAACAGATTAGAAGATCATAGAAAATATACTCAAGAGTTTACCCAGCAAATTTGATGCAATAGTTGTAGTTATTGAGGAAACCAAGGATTTGGAACAGTTATTAGTAGATGAATTAATGGGTTCTTTGTTAACATATGAATCCAGAATTAATAGGAATAACAATACTTCTTTTGAGAATGCTTTCAAGTCTCGGGTATCATTTGGTAGAGGAAGAGGAAGGTCAAACTTCAGAGGAAGAGGTAGAGGCAGAAATGGAAGAAACAATCCAGATCAAGGTGAAAACATTAATCAAAAGTACAACAATAGAGGACGTGGCAACAATCATTTCCAGTAAAGTTCACAGAGGTTTGATAAATCCAACATTTAATGTTATTATTGCAAAAAATATGGACATTATACAAGTGAATGCAGAAAGAAACAAGGAAATATGGACAAATAGAATGCTAATTATACAAATGAATCTAGTTCTAATCATGGAAGCT
Source organism: Torreya grandis (assembly GCA_037957365.1). Taxonomy (NCBI): domain Eukaryota; kingdom Viridiplantae; phylum Streptophyta; class Pinopsida; order Cupressales; family Taxaceae; genus Torreya; species Torreya grandis. The sequence continues at coordinate 108,457 of JARHVA010009700.1, forward strand.
TATTTCTCACTTGTCATGTTACTCAAGAAAATGCTAGAGATATTTGGTTCTTAGATAGTGGATGCAGTAATCATATGACAGGGCATAAAGAATTCTTTGCTAGTCTTGATGATTCTGTAAAATCTGAAGTTAAATTAGGAAATGATAACAAAGTGGATGTAATGGGTAAAGGTGTAATAAATGTTTTGGCAAAAAATGGTGAAAGAAGGTTTATACCTGATGTTTATTTTGTACCTGGACTAAAATATAATCTTATGAGTGTTGGATAGTTAGTAAAGAAAGGTTACAGAGTATCTTTTATGGATAATGTTTGTACAATACTAGACAAGTTTCCAAATAACATGTTGATAGAAAAAGTGGAGATGACTAAGAATTGGATGTTCCCTCTTCGAACTCAGTACATCCAAGGAGAAGAGGAAGCCCACTTCAAAACCATGCATCTAGACCAATCATGGTTATGGCACTTAAGGTATGGACATTTACATTTTGGAGGTTTGAATTTGTTACAAAAGAAAAATATGGTGAAGAGATTACCACGAATAGAATAGCCAAGAAGTTCATGTGAAAGTTGCATTCTAGCAAAACAACATAGAGAGAGCTTTCCAGTATGACCCTCATATAGAGCAAAGGTAATATTGGAGCTAGTCCTTAGTGATTTATGTGGACCAATGCAAATTCCATCATTTAGAGGTAGTTCTTATTTTTTAACCTTCATTGATGACTTTGGCAGAAAGACGTGGATATATTTTCTCAAAAATAAGTCTGAAGCCTTTGGAAAGTTTAAAGAATTCAAGGCTATAGTTGAAAAGCAGAGTGGCCTTTACATCAAGGTACTTAGATCAGATAAAGGAGGTGAATATATGTCTAATGAATTTTTAAAAAAAATTAGATATCATGGCATTAAAAGGCAACTGACTACAAGGTACACACCATAGCAGAATGGTGTAGCAGAAAGGAATAATAGAACAATCATGGAGATGGCTAGAAGCATGTTGAAGGCCAAACATTTATCAAATAAATATTGGGCAGAAGCAGTAGCATGTGCAGTATATATTCTAAATAGAAGCCCAATAAAGAGTGTCAGAGATCGAATTCCACAAGAAGCGTGGAGTGGTAAGAAACATAGTGTACATCATTTTCGAATTTTTGGTTGTATTGCATATTCTCTTATACCATTTAAATTGAGAAGAAAACTTGATGATAGAGGTGAGAAATGCACTTTTATTGGCTATAGTGAAGAATCAAAGGCTTATAAGTTGTATAACCCTATTTCAAAGAAAGTGATTATTAGCAGAGATGTTGAATTTAAAGAAGAAGAAGCATGGGATGGTAGCAACATCACAATTGGAGCACCAATTCCCTAGAATGAAGAAGAATCTAAAAAACAAAATTTGCAAGGTGATCAATCCTCTCCACAAGCAAGAACAAGCACTCCACTAAGAACACCTAAGATCTTAGCACAAAGTAAATCCTCTGGTCATGCATGTCATCCTACTTCAAATTCACAAGTAAGTGATGAATCAAATCCAACTCTTGCCACTTTAAGATCAAGATTTAAAGGTAAGAAAATGAGAAATGCGAATGAGATTTATAATCAAGAAGAAGAGAAGCTAGATTTGTGTTAAAATTTTGCTCTTTCCACTCATGATCCTATGTATTATGAAGAAGCAGTTAATGAGGAACATTGGATAAAAGCGATAGATGAAGAGATGAATGCCATTGAAAGAAATCAAACATGGGATATAACTAATCTACCTGAAGGTAATGATTGCATAGGAGTCAAATGGGTTTATAAGACAAAATTTGATGCAGAAAGAAATGTTGAAAAACACAAGGCAAGGTTAGTAGCAAAAGGTTTTGCACAAGAACATGGAATTGATTATAATGAAACATTTGCTCCAGTTGCTGGACTTGATAATGTTAGAATGGTTTTAGCAATAGCTACTCAAAATAATTGGAATGTATTTCAAATGGATGTCAAATCAGCTTTTTTGAATGGTTTTCTAGATGAAGATGTGTAATTAAAATAGCCACCAAGTTATGAAGTGCAAGGACATGAAGAAAAAGTCTACAGATTGAAGAAGGCCCTCTATGGTCTCAAGCAAGCACCAAGAGCATGGTATAGTAGGATTGATTCATACATGACAAACAATGGATTTAACAGAAGTAATAGTGAGCCTACATTGTACAAAAAAATCAACAAAAAAGGTCAGATTTTGATTGTGTGTTTGTATGTTGATGATTTGAATTTCACTAGAAATTTGTCTGTAGACACATTTAAATCAGCAATGAAGAAAAAATTTGAAATGATAGATTTGGGATTAATGAAGTCTTTTTGGGAATAGAAGTTATACAATTAGAGAAGGGAATTTTTATTTGTCAAACTAAATATGCAAAGGATGTGTTAAGGAGGTTTAAGATGCTAAATTGTAAACCAACACCTACACCAGTTGCTATAGGGACCAAAATTAGCAAAGAAGACAAAGGGTCTAATGTTGAATCTACGACATTTAAAAGAATAGTTGGTAGTTTGATGTATCTTATAGCTACAAGACCAGATATAATGTATGGGGTCGGTTTAATCTCTAGATTCATGGAGTCACCAAAAGACTCACATTGGCAAGTTGGAAAGAGGATATTGAGATATGTGGCAGGAACAACAGAGTATGGAATTTTATATACTACAACTAATTTTTTTAGTTTGACTGGTTATACTGATAGTGATTTTGCAGGTAGCATTGATGACAGGAAGAGTACTTCTGGACATTCCTTTCTTTTAGGAACAGGTGTGTTCACATGGGCATCCAAAAAGCAACCTATAGTGACACTTTTATCAGCTGAAGCAGAGTATGTAGTAGCCACATCAGCAACATGTCAAGCAACTTGGATGAGGAAAGTATTGATAGATTTATTACAAGCACAAAAGGAGTCAACACCAATCTTTTGTGACAACAAATCAACAATTGCATTATCAAAAAATCATGTTTTTCACAAGAGGAGCAAGCACATTGATACAAGATTTTATTTTATCAGAGAGTTAGTGAACAATGGAGAAATCCATTTGGAGTTCTGCAGATCTAAAGACCAATTGATAGATATATTCACAAAGGCATTAGCAAAGGAGACCTTTGATTATCTACAAAAAAATTTAGGCATTGTAAATGTTGAAGTAGTTAGTGGTAGAAATTAAGGGGGAGTGTTAGAAACTGCAGCTAGAGATAATTTCTCCACTCACTATTTAACTGTCTATTCACCTCCCTCTCATGCAAAATGTTCTGCCTCCCTCATGGATGCAGTCTCATTCTTCTACGCTTGCATGCAGAACAACAGTCAAACATTTGTTTATCTTTAAGTCTTAGCTCAGTTAGAGAATTAGTTTACTTTTAGTTTGATTAGCTTTCAAACTCTATTTATGTAACCCTGTTCGCAGTCTTTAGATAGAGAAATAAAAAAGATTTAAAATTTATTCTGATTGTTGTAGCAATCCATCTCATATTTTACTTCGATTATTTTCTTTTCTACTCTATTTTCCCCTTCAAGGGTTTTGATACCAAGTTTATAAATAAATGTGTGGCAACAACAAGAGTCATCGTAGTATTATTCTGAATGAAATTTGGTTTTGCGAGAGTCACAATAGTTTTATTTTGAATGAACTTTGGTTTTGTGGCCTGTTACAAGTTAAATGTTCACCATATGGGAATAAGCACTCGACATTGTTTTGGAAAATGTAACAAACCCATTTCCAACTAACTGCTTTTAGGTAGGCCAGTGATGTGAAGGCATTTGGCAAGCCGTGTGTGTATAATATCACAAGGAACTCCATGATGGATGGAGGGAAGCAGTATTCAATCATGTAATGTCTTTGTAAAATGCGTAGGCCTAAGTAAAAGTAAGATACGCTCAAAACCAGGCCACATGTTTTGTTGTCATGGTCTGTATATGATGCTTTAGAACAATGAATGAATAGATCTCAACTTACAATGTAGTGTTATTTTTTGCATGCTTGATCTCCATGGTCATGTTAGACTTATAATGATAGAGCTTTATGAATAATATACTTAAACAATTTTTTTAAAATACTTTTTTTTGTACTTTTGTGTAACGGTTCACATTGCATAGGAAAAGTAGCCCATACTAACATGTCAATGCTCATTCCTCTACAGGTAAGAGATTTTTTGTTAGAATAATTCAATAATTTCTCCCATCTGCATGCACATGGTGGAGAAAACTTGGAAAACTTTAGTTTAGAATAGGTGTAACTCCAGTTTGCATGGCAACTATAGTTGTAACGAATAATAAGTTGAAGTTTAGTTAAGTTATTTTGTTGTTTTATTCATAGCTATTCATAGTTTCTATGCTGTTCGAATAAGCCAAAATCCTTTATTTAAAGAGGCTATTGTAATCTTTATTTTATGAAAGATGAAGTCGAATAATAATTTTTTAGCACTGCTATAGCAATTATACTGCTTCTCTATGTTTTTCTTTTAATTTTTTTAATTGCCTTTACCTTTCCAATAGTTTGGTATCATAGCTAAAGATCGTTGGTGAATTCTGCCAAGTTTTTTGAAGTCAAGGAGGATTTGCTTTTATTGCTGTAGCAGATCATGGCAATAGGTAACAACATCAATCAGCCTCAAATTCCTATTTTCACTAGTAAGAATTATGATTTTTGGGCAATTAAGATGAAAACATTATCCAGTTCACAAGATGTTTAGGATTTTGTATAAAATGGTTTCGGAGAACCACAGGATCAGGCAGCCTTTCAGGGATTAACATAGGGAGAAAAAGGTCAACTTAGAGACAACAAGAAAAATGATGTAAAAGCTTTATTTTTAATTCATCAAGCAATGGATGAATCCATCTTTCTTAGAGTTGCAACAACAATGAGATCCAAGAGAGCAAGGGAGATTTTGGAGACAACCTATCAAGGTACTACAAAGGTGAAGATAGATAAACTTCAATCGCTTAGAAGAAGTTTTAAAAATTTGCAAATGAATGAATCTGAGTCCATAGACCAATTTATGAGTAAGGTCATGAATATTGTAAATAAAATTAGATCTAATGGAGAAGATTTTATAGATCAGAAGATCATAGAAAATATTCTCAAGAGTTTACCCAGTAAATTTGATGCTATAGTTGTAGCAATTGACGAATCCAAGGATTTGGCATAACTATCAGTAGATGTATTATTTGGATCTTTGTTAACACATGAGTCTAGAATGAATAGAAACAACCCTACTTGTTTTGATAATTCTTTCAAGTCTCAGGTACCATATAATAGAGGAAGAGAAAGGTCAAATTTTAGAGGAAGAGGTAGAGGTTGAGACATAAGCAGAGATGGTAGAAGTGATCCAGATCAAGGTGAAAGGAATAATCAGAACTAAAAAAATAGAGTATGTGGAAACAATCATTTCCAACAACATTCATAGAGGTTTGATAAATCTAATATTCAGTATTATTATTACAAAAAATATGGACATTATGCATATGATTGTAGAAAGAAACAAGGAGATGTCGATAAGAAAAATGGTAATTATACAAACGAATCTAGATCTAATTTTGAGAGTATGTTCATTACATGTAATGTTGCTCAAGAGAGCACTAGAAATATCTAGTTTTTGGATAGTGGATATAGTAATTATATGACTAAGAATAAAGATTTGTTTGCTAGTCTTGATGATTCTATAAAATCTAAAGTGAAATTGAGAAATGATAATAAAGTGGTTGAAATGGGTAAAGCTGTAATAAATATTTTGACAAAAAATCGTGAAAGAAAGTTTATTCCTGATGTTTATTTTCTACCTGGACTAAATCATAATCTTATGAGTGCTGGGCAACTAGTATAAAAAGGTTATAGGGTATCTTTTATGAATGATGTTTGCACTATATTGGATATATTTCCAAATGATAGGTTGATTGCAAGAGTGGATATGACCAAGAATTAGATGTTTCCCCTTCAAATTTAGTCCATCCAAGGAGAAAAAAAGTCAATTTCAAAACTAAATGTCTAAACAAATCATGGATATGGCATTTGAGGTATGGGCATTTACATTTTAAAGTTTTGATTTTATTCTAAAAGAAATAAATGGTGAAAGGATTTCTACCTATAGATCAGTTAGCTAGTTTATGTGAGAGTTGCATTTTGGCAAAACAACATAGAGAGAGTTTTCTTGTAGGAATCTCATATAGAGCAAAGGTATTATTGGAGATGGTTCATAGTGATAGATGTGGACCAATGCAAACTCCAACATTTGGAGGTAGTAATTACTTTTAACCTTCATTGATGATTTTACCAAGAAGACATGGGTATATTTTCTCAAGTAGAAGTCTAAAGCCTTCATTAAATTCAAGGAGTTCAAGTATATGGTGGGAAAGTAAAGTGGCAATTACATCAAGGTACTTAGATCAGATAGAAGAGGTGAATATATGTTTAATAAATTTGAAAAAAAATTCATATATTATGGTATTAAAAGACAATTGACTACAAGGTACACGCCACACCAAAATGGTGTATTAGAAAGAAATAATAGAACAATCATGGAGATGGCCAGAAACATGTTGAAGGCTAAACATTAATCAAGTGAATATTGGGTAGAAGCAGTAGCATGTGCAGTATATATTTTGATAGAAGCCCAACAAAGAGTGTCAAGGATCAAATTCCACAAGAAGCATCGAGTGGTAAGAAGCATAGTGTAAATCATTTCAAAAATTTTGGTTGTATAGCATATTCTCTTGTACCATCAGGATTAAGAAGAAAATTGGATGACAAAAGTGAGAAATGTCTTTTCATTGATTATAGTGAACAATCAAAAGCTTATAAATTGTATAACCCAGTTTCAAAGAAAGTGATTGTTAACAAAGATGCCAAATTTAAGGAAGAAGAAGCATGGGATGGAAGCATTGACAAATTAATCACAATTAAAGTACCAATACCATATAATAAAGAAGAAACTGAAGAGCAAATTAAGCAAGGTGATCAATCTAATCCACAGGTAGGATCAAGTACACCGTCAAGAACTCCATGCAATGTTGTCCAAGGTGAATAATCAGGTCATGCAGATCATCCTACTCCAAATTCATATGTAAGTGATGAATTAGATCCTACTCTTGCCTCATTAAGGTCAAAATATAAAGGTAAGAAAATGTGATGTTTGAAACAAATATATAATTAAGGAGAAGATAATTTGGATTTATGCTCAAATTTTTCTTTATTCTCTCATAACCCTATTAATTTTGAAGAAGTAGTTAACGAGGAACATTGGATCAAAGCTATGGATGAAGAAATGGATTCCATTGAAATAAATCACACATGAGAGCTAGTTGATCTACCTGAAGGTAAGGATTGTATTGGAGTTAAATTGGTTTCCAAAAACAAATTTAATGAAAAAGGTGAGATTAAAAAATACAAGGCAAGGTTAGTAGCAAAAGGTTTTACACAACATTATAGAATTAATTATAATGAGACATTTGTTCTAGTTGCTAGACTTGATATTGTTATAATGGTTTTAACAATAGCTACAGAAAACAATTGAAATGTTTTTCAAATGGGTGTGAAATCAACTTTACTGAATGGTTATTTACATGAAGTGTATGTGAAATAACCACTGAGTTATGAATTTCATGGACATGAAAATATGTTCTACAAATTAGAGAAGGCTCTCTATGGCCTCAAGCAAGCACCAAGATCATGGTATATCATAATTGATTCATACATGTAAAGAAATGCATTAAATAGAATAAAGAGTTAGCCCACATTATATACAAAGTTCAATAATGAAAACCAAATTTTAATAGTGTGTTTATATGTTGATGATTTGATTTTCATATGGAATTTGTCTATAGATTCATTTAAATCAAAAATAAAAAAAGAATTTGAGATGTCAGATTTGGGTTTGATGAAGTATTTTTTGGGCATTGAATTTGTTCAATTAGATAAAGTTTTTTTCATTAGTCAATCTAAATATTGAAAAGATGTGTTGAAAAGGTTTAGAATGTTGAATTGTAAGCCAACATCTACACCAGTTGAAACAAGAACTAAATTTAGCAAAGAAGACAAAGGACCTAATGTTGGTTCTTCAATCTTTAATAGATTAATTGGATGTTTGACGTATCTTATAACTATAAGACTAGATATCATGTCTGGGGTTAGTCTAATCTCAAGATTCATAGAGTCACCTAAAGACTCACATTGGCAAGTGGGAAAAATGATATTGGGATATGTGGTAGGAATAATAGGATATGGAATCTTGTATTTTAAAACTAATGATTATTTTTGAATGGTTATATTGACAGTGATTTTGTAGGTAGTATTGATGATAGGAAGATTACTTCTAGATATGTCTTTTATTTTGGAATAGGTGTAGTCTCATGGGCATCAAAGAAGAAACCCATAATGACTCTTTCATCGACTAAGGTAGAATATGTAGCAACTACATTAGCAGCATGCCAAGTAATCTGGATGAGGAAAATTATGATAAATCTATTGCAAGCTCAAGAGGAGTCAACATCCATCTTTTTGTGACAATAAATCAACAATTGCATTATCAAAGAATCATATTTTTCACAAGAGGAGCAAGCATATTGATACGAGATATCACTTTATCAGAGAGTTGGTAAACGATGCTGAAATTCAACTAAAATTTTATAGCTCTAAACATCAATTAGTAGATATATTTACCAAGTCATTAGAAAAAGATGTATTTGAACATTTAAGATAGATTTTGGGCATTGTAAGTGGTGAAATAATGAATGGTAGAAATTAGAGGGGAGTGTTAGAATAGTCCAATAATTTCTCCCATCCGCTTGCACATGGTAGAGAAAACTAGGAAAATAAACTTTAGTTCAGAGTAGGTGTAACACCAGTTTGCATGGTAATTGTAGTTGTAATGAATAATAGGTTAATGTTTTGTAAAGTTATTCTACTATTTTATTCACAACTATTCTTAGTTTCTCTATTGTTTGAATAAGCCAAAATCCTCTATTTAAAGAGGTTGTTGTAATCTTTATTTTATGAAAGATGAAATAAGCTGAATAATAAATTTGTAGTATTGTTGTAGCAATTATACTATTGCTCTATGTGTTTTTTAATTACCTTTGCCTTTCCAATAGTTTTCATCCACAATGAAAATCCAAATAAAATTAAAATTAAAAATATATTTATATTGAGTGAATGAGATAGATAGATGGGATTTCAATTCATACCATGAAAAGACTTAAAAAAAAGAGACATGAGAAATGTTTCTTTGTTTTAAAATGATAGTTTCCACCAAATGGCTCTTTTGATGATGAAAAAAAGATAAAACAACATATTTTAAAAACTAAAACAAATTGAGGCTACAAAAGGTTTAGTGAGGTAGAGATTATGTGTGGAAACTAATCAAAGTAGGAAAAAGATGCACATGTAATGAGAAAAAATATTTTTACTAGAAAAAGGGTGTTTTCTTAGCAAGGGGGCTCACTAAAATAAATGGAAACACCTTAGAATCTGGTGTAAAGTTGTTATCCAAGAAGGTAAATTAACACTAAAAAAATTGAAATCAAATATTTTTAGGCTGCCTATGATGCCTTTTCATCATTTTTGGATGTTTTTAAGGATTTTGGAAATATAAAAATCATAAACATTGAAAATAAAGGGTTACAATCTTAAAATAGGTTTTAAAGTTATTGTGTATCATCTTTTATAGTCTTAGGATCAGAAATTGGAGGTATTTTTCCTTCTAGTAGGTGATATTACAGATGATTGTAAAGGTAGCTCTTGATTAACGAAGAGAGTCAAGATGCCTCTAAAAATAGCGGTAAGTAGAGGTGGAGAAGTATCTTCTGATATTGAAGGAAGACTTGATGAGGTTATGGGCATGCTAAGAAGAAGAAGAAGAAGAAGAAGAAGAAGAAGAAGAAGAAGAAGAAGAAGAAGAAGAAGAAGAAGGAGGAGGAGGAGGAGGAGGAGGAGGAGGAGGAGAAGGAGGAGGAGGAGGAGGAGGAGGAGGAGGAGGAGGAGGAGAAAAAGGAGGAGGAGAATGAGGAGGAGGAGGAGGAGGAGGAGGAGGAGAAGGAAAAGGAGAAGGAGGAGGAGGAGGAGGAGGAGGAGGAGGAGGAAGAGGAGGAGGAGGAGGAGGAGGAGGAGGAGGAGCAGGAGGAGCAGGAGGAGGAGGAGGAGCAGGAGGAGCAGGAGGAGGAGGAGGAGGAGGAGGAGATAAAGAAGAAGTCTAAAAATTTAAGAGGAATAAAGATATAAGAAGTTATAAGGTTTAAAGGAGCCTTAAACATCAATAGACTAATAGAAGAACAGTTTGAGTTTGATGATGTTACTAATTCAAGAAGATTGAAAATGGATAAGGAATAGTTGGAAGGCCTCGCATCCCTATGGTATGAATAAATATAGATTAAAAAGAATAGAAGAGGTGTGGAAGAGGAAACACAATATTACTTGATGGGATAGAATGGTTGATGACTTGAAATGTTAATTTATACTTTCTAATTCCCAAATAAACACTATAAATAAATTATATAACTTGAGGCAAAGAGAGCCTAATGTTAATAATTATGTTGAGGATTTATATAGTATTACCTATCAACTAGTCACAATGAGGTAAAAAAATAAAAAAAGTCATTTCATAAATAAATAAGTTAAGAATAAACATTCAAGATGAGTTGAGCATGGTACACTATCTTATTGTGATACAATATTATTAGTTTTTACCAAATATGATGATAATTTATGCAAAGATAATAAATTATAAGTCAAGATATATTTTATAAAAGAGGAAGTCATACAAACACTTGATGAGAACATCATGACCATAAGGAAGAGTCTAGCCCTTCGCATACCCATAGTCATACATAGAGGATGATTATACCCTTCAAGAAGAAGAGGGAAACATTGTATATAAAAATATATCTCAATTTTCTCTTAAGCAAGTTTGAGATGCAAATAATATGGTCAAAGGTCTTATGAGGGACATACAAACTGTGATGGCCATATGATAAATCAGTCCAACATTCATGTTGTTGGATAAGATGAATAATTAGTTATATCAATTTAACATATTGAATAACCAAAACATGGAGAGTTCTCATGATAAAGAGTGTACTATTAGACCAGGTAAAGAAGGAGAATGTGTTTTTATGAATGAAGAGTGTCTTTAAAAATATTTATTAATTTTGAGATGAGAATTTCAAAGTTGTATGTTATAATGGTAATATAAATAATCTATTCTAAAATGAGATGGTAGACAAAATTGGTTTCAAATAAGTAACACTCACAAATCTTCATAGCATGTTATGGATTCAACAAAGCCATCAAGTGTTGGTAAATGTGTAATTTTTTTTCTATTTTTAGATTGGGTCATATAGGAATGAGGTTTGGCATGATATTATGCCTATGGTGGTGTGTCATTTTCTAATAGGTATACCTTTGAAATTTGACAGGAATACTCTTTGTGATGGTAGACCCAAAATCTAAACACTTGGAAAGGATCAATTTTTTTTAGCTTGAGCCTATTGGAGAAAAGACACTTGAATATGTGAGAAACAATAATAGAAAAAATGTGATTTCTAAAAACCAAACATTAGTGCTACAAATAAAAAATAAAGCATCCTTTACTTTTGGTCCTAATCGAATCCATGTTGGGATGATAAAATAACTTAGATATCAAGTGAAGTTAAGTGATGGGGTTTATCAATGAATATGAAAAAAAAATCCAATGATTTACCAATGGATTACACCAAGTAAGAAGTATTGGTCATCGCATTGACATGGTTCCATGAGCTAGTATTCCAAACAATTATACTTACAAAAAATGAAGAGATCTATAGGAAATCTAAAGAGTTTTTGGATACAGGGATGAAAAAATAAAATATAATCCCATTTGTAGTTCCAATAGAGTTAGCACCAAATAAAGGGGAAAATAAAAAATATATACATATTCCTAGGATATCAATATAATTTAAAAAATAAGTGGGGGTTTCCATTGCATCAAATGCATGATTTGAAGGACTATTTGAGTGGAGAAAAATAGTTCACAAAAATTTATTTGAAGAGCAAGTATCATCAAATCCAATTTTATTAAAATGATGAGGGGAATAATATATTCAAAACTAAAGAAATTTTGGAAAAATTATTGGTCATGCTATTCGGATTGATAAATGCATAAAGCACTTTCATGAGACGAATAAGTAATGTGTTGAAACCATAATTGGGGATGGTTTTAATTTTTCATTTACGTTGCATTATTATATTCAATAGAACAATATAAGAATATGTAAAAAAAATTTATATAGGTGTTATAGAGTTTAAATGAGGAAAACAATGATTGAGAACTTGAAAAAGTGTAGCTTCATGTAAATGGAGTTAGTTTGCATTGGTTTTCTATATTGTGGACGGATCTTGAAAAAGTGAAGGTTATCATTGAATGGCCTACACCAAAGAGCACACATGTGATAAGAAATTTCCATGGTTTAACAATTTTATCTAATAATTTTATTTGTAACTTCAAAAAAATTTGTGCAACTATTACGACAATTACTATAAGAGATAAAAAATTAAATTATGTGGTAAATAACATTTAAAAAGAGTTTTGAGTTTTTGAATAAGATAATGGAGAAACTGGTATTTGTTTCATGGTGTCGGGACAATGATAGGGATTTTTTTAAGTCAACATTAGAATTTTTTAGAATATATTAACGAGTTTAATTATGCCAAAGGGAATTATTCATTATATGACACATAATTTTATTTAATTGTGTGTACCTTTAAAAAATGACCAAATATTTGTATCAACACTCATTTATTTCTTTACATAGACCTTTAAGTTTTAGAGTACATCAATATCCATGATAATTTGAATCAACACCATATGATAGGCATTGGGTTTCTAAAAAATATTGATTTATGGTGAGACATAGAAGAAAAATCTTTAACAATGGTGTTGAGAGAAACACCAAGTTTGTTGGTGAATTTTGGTGGACATTTATGATTAATCTGTGCACCAAATTAGGTTACACCCTGATATATCATCCAAAAAATATTTTTTCCCTCTCTCATCATTTTATGATATTTTTTATCACTGGTAGGAGTGTCAAAAATATTGACAAAAATAATCTCTTCTATCCATGCCTCAATAGTAACATCATTTTCTACAACAAACATAATATGGCTTCACTTATATGACTATCATCTAATGGTCATCCATGATAATAATACTTTATGTCTGTAACCCACATCAAGAATTTAAAGAACCAATATCTTACTCATAATCATATGCATAAAAACCTCTACTTCTTTTCTACCTTTTTTGTTGAGGTAAATTTACCATTATAAGCATTGGATATTTTTGTGTTAGTGACAAACTCCTTTTATTTCCTTTCATTTAGTAATGTGATAATATTTGATGTGTTTAAAAGTGTTCGATTTCTCACCCATAAAGAGTGTCATTGGTGAAAACCATTCAATATAGTCTTCCAAACATTGTATGTTACTTAAAAGAATTTTTTTGCTAATGACCCATAAGTAGATTGAGACTAAAATATCTTGTTCATCCTAATTATTCCTTATGAAGGAGTTAGTTGAAAATGATAAAATTATTTTTAAGAGTCTTATGATGGACTCAACAACCACTACACTAAATAAGCATACTATAAATTTAAATTAGGAACACTAAAAAAGGAATCACAGTGTTCAACATTCAACTTATTCCTAGATCAAGAGAAATGACCCCTATTTTTGACACATATCTAAACATTGGATGTATAGGAAAGACTTATTTACCAAAATTTGTTGTTAAAAATTTGTTTTAGTATGCAAATGTGGGTATGAGTTAGAATATGGATTGGAGTTTTATTATTTTTTCTCCCCCATTTAATACAATAACCCATTTAATCTAGAGGGATAGAGGGTAATGTTCAACCTTAATTTGGATGTATATCCTATTTTAATGGTTAGGGTTAAGGATATATAAATGATGGGGCATAAAGGTGAATATCAGATCTATAGTAGTCCAATTAATGTGTTAAAATTAGATTAACCATATGCTAAATTTATTATGCTAAGATAGGCTATTAATGGAAAGTACATCTATGCTATATATAAAAATGACATGAAATAAATTCTTTAGTTGTCTATGATGCTCATATATTGTTGGATTTGATACAAGCACAAAATACGTAAGAAGATAGTTTTTGATCAATTGTCCTATTATGGATATGGTGCCTTTGGCTCTTTGAACACTTGAATTAGCCTAGGATTGTGGCATTGATGTTAGTGTTTGGGTTCAATGCTAGTGTCATATATATAGTAGTCGATGAAACACGATGTAACTACCCAATGCTTCTAGGTTTCACTTCACCTTGACTCTGGTTTATTCAAATATGGGTCATTTCTTATCTTTGCATCTTCAATGTGACCTTTTGAAAAATGGGTTATTAAGCACATAGTGTCAAGATGATATGCAATGGCCCTATTGTCAAAAGGCACTACCTACATAGATAATAATGTAGGAGAGGTCCCCAGACTCATGTATTTCTCCCCTATATGTTGTCTTGTGTGTGAATCATGTAATGTGAAAATAAAGTAAAATAGTGACCTAGATTTTAACTTGGAAAATATGACCTTATGATTGTTGCATTTGTACTTCATACCTATAGATGTGATGTACCTATGAATAGTGTGGAAATAAGGAATATTTTATCAATAAAGTGCTTGACAAAGTGCTTTCTGATAAGGGCCTGTCTCTTTAGTGTTTTCTAGGTGAGGAATGAGTTAGGGTTTATATTATATTTATACAAATCTTATCAATAGATAACTCAAATTAAATCAATTAGGATGACCATTATGATAGGTTTCATTTGTAAATCAAATGATTTTTAGGGCACTAGGTAGTTACGTCAGGATAAGATAGTAATGTTAATGTTACTCTTCGACCTAGACATTAGTGTCTAGGGAGAAGGACATGAGTCTTAAGATCATAATTTGTAGAGGTTTGAGATAAGTACATTTTAATCATTCAAGGAAATATTAGATCTATATGTCAGCAATATAAAGCTGGTTGGATAAAGAGATAGGAAAATAGGCATAATATAAAGAAGACGTGAGGCTTGTAAAATCAAGGCATGTGTATAACTAATAGGAATAGACATACTCATGAGTTTTCCAAGTGTATAAGATTTAGGTGGTACAAATAACATAATATAATCTAAATTTTCCTCCCCTTTAATATAGTAATAAAATTTCTAGTTCAAAGAAAAGGAATAAGTACCTGGGTGTGTATACACACTTTGTATTTCCTTGAGTTGAATTTGAGTGATTTGTTGGTGCTGTGTTTGAGAGCTTTTTTGGTGACTGACCTGCACCTAATAACACATTATAGTGTATAATTAGTGCATATAATCTAGGTAAAAATTACTTGGATTTTACAAATCAAGGTTTAAGAGTACACCTGTGTGTTGATGTAACTACCGTACCTACTCACAAGTTATTTTTATAAAATATGTATCATTGCAAGGATCCAAAACTGAGACTATGATAAATATAGATAATTATTTAAATGTTCTCTCTCTCTCTCTCTCTCTCTCTCTCTATATATATATATATATATATATATATATATATATATATATATATATAGAGAGAGAGAGAGAGAGAGAGAGAGAGAAGTGAGTTTCCACCTGGTAGTTTAGATTAGCTCAATTAAGCAACACAATTATATTTGTAACTTGGTTATTTTATATGATCAAATTTAAAATGAAAACATGAAAATATTTAGTTGTTTATTCAGCCCAACCATAACAAAAGTTGAACGAAATACTATAGTATATTATCTCTCTAAAATTTTATAAAAGTTCACTAGGTATCATTATATGTAATAGTTTTGGAAGCATAATTAGATTTGGGTTTTGAAATATTATGAACATGTTGCATATAATACTAAACATAAATTTTTATAATAATAAAATTATGCCTAAAAATGGTACCATGTATAAAATTATACCATAAATATGTATCCTAATAATATAACTATGTTTTTTGGCCAATTCAAAAAACTGTGTGGAGGACATTTTTCCAAAACATGCCCCTAATATATATGGAGAAATAAAAATAATAATATAAGTACCAATGTGTATGACATGTTCACAATTAAATGAGTCCACTATAAACTGGAGATTCTAAAAATTGACTAGGTGCAACAAACGTGCTTCTTAAGCATGCCCCCACAAAACATATGAGTTATAAAATCCATACTAAATTACTATGGATAGCACATTTCTAAATAATTCATCAAATATAATATAAAAAATATGAATGTGTGGAATCCATGTCACCATGATATGCCCTTACTGAATCTGTAAATTGGTATAAGTGCCATACAATGAGAGTTGAGAACATGCTTCCAAAGCATGACCCCATTGTAATCTAGAAACTATGAAAAATGTTGAAGACATGTCACCATAACATTCCCACACTAATATGTCCCTCCTCCTTTTATGTGAGGGAAAAATATTATGTATTAGTTACCTCATCTCAAAATGGTAAGACAATTGCTAACCTATGAATCTAACCATGTAGCATATACAAATAAATATCTCTAGTTAGATGTAACATTGAGGCGCATAGAACCAATGTGATCCTAGGTAAACCTACAATGAATGATATAGATCATGGTAATTTCTAGATAATAAAAATATAATCTCAATAATAAAATAAATGCACACACATAAGATCACTCAAAAGCAAGTCAAAAGTTGATGGTCTAAGGAGACCACAATCAAGGGGAATCTTCAAATGGTATGAAATTAAATGGACACGACTTAGTCAAATCTCCATAAAGGTAAATAATGATATATTAAAATGTCCATAGAATGTAATGATATATTCAAGTATGCAAGAAATAAATCATAGGAATATGGGCCATATACAATGGATCATATTCAATTTTTCAAAAAAACAAAGATAATAGCAAGGCAAAACACTAAAGGAAGTGTGTTAAGGAAAATAATAAGTAACTAGCATAAACATGTCCTAGTGGCCCATGAATCAAATGTGTTAGTAAAAAATGTCATGTACATAACATATCAAGTACCTTATATAATATATAATCATGTATAATAAGCATTTATAAGTAAATATGTAAGCTCAAACATGATAATGTAGAGTCATCATCGATTCATATTACATGTATATAGAAAGATCAAAAAAGATGGATTCCCCTAACATCTTGATAACATGAGAAGATGGAAAGACCAAGACCCATAAGTGTATCATGTATATATGTATGCCTATTTATGTGTATATAGGAGTAAAATGATATGTTAGTCCACAACATAGAATTAAGACATACATGCCAATGATCTAATAGAATGTGTAAGTGTTTATGGACTTTTGAATGTTTTTTTAAATTTTTTTTGGTATTTTTAATGTTGAGGAAAGATCATCCTATGATGCCATCTAATGGATGGTCATCTATGTCTCCCCCTATTGCTAACCTTACAATCTCAAGTTGGATCTTTTATGTTCTTTGCGTCATGATTGGCTAGGTTGAAAAGGGACATAACATGTCCTTCCTCACTTTTTGTATGTTTATAAGAAGATTTAATGCTGTCATTGGAAATATGTATTAGTTTTAATTTATAATAAAATAAATTCCTTGTTTATTTTGGTTTTTTTTTCCTTCCATTTGGTATAGCCAAAGAGTTCCAAGTGTAAATGCATATAGAGATGTGGTAGGCATAACTCAAACCTATGTTTGAATTAATCTATGACCACAAACAATTGGTATTATCATGTTTCCTAAGGATTATTTCTAAACTATTTTTATTTACAAATTTTTTAAATTAAAGACCATTGGTTGGAAACATCTTACATTAAAATTAGTTTTTGCTTATTTAGGATCAACCTGGGTGTGCCAAAAAATAAGTGCTACCCATGTATAGTTTAATTCTTAAATATTGTTGTCATGAACATTTGTTATTTTATTCATTTTTATATTCTTGTATGAGACTTGGACCTTGGATCAGTCCTATGTTAAATAACGTTTATAAATCAGTCACAGTTGTTCATAGTTTTATTTAGGCAAATGGTCTCCTTCCTTTATTTAAGGGATAAAACTTTGGTACTTGGTAGGATAAATCTTAAGCTTCATTGGATAAGTAAGTGTGAATGTAGCATATATATGTACATTATAATGTAAATGAGTGAATGCCTCATATTTTTATGCAATGTTATTTCACTTAAGGGGAAACAAGGCCTCTATAAAATTTAAATTTGTAGTTCCAAATATGAGGGTCTAAATGCTAATTCATATGACGTACTTTTGAATCAAATAGTATAGTATTGAAGGGAGTCATCATAATGTTTTTTGAAATTTTGAAAATGCTCTAATGTAAGTTTTAACACGTTGTGAATATTTAAAGACATGGAAAAAGAATCTTCCAAGTTTTATAAAATGGTAAAGTAACCTTTTCGTAAGAAATAGAACCAATTTTGAGCCTCATAGGAAATGCTCATATGCAATACTTTTAATAATAGTTTTTCATCATTTTCCCACTAACAAGAGAATGTACATAATTTAGCTTGTGATCAAGTGCATCCTTATGATTCTTACATATAGGTAAATATGGTAATTCAAAACTAGATGGATAAGGATATTCAAATATATATTGTGCAGGAGGTTGATTATTAAATGTAGTGCCCTATGCATTTGTATTATGGAAAGCTGATTTTATTTAAAGTATATAAACCTATTTTTTAATGTACCCAATAGTTATAGTAATAGATATAAGATAATACATGGGGATGGTGGTGTTTTATATAAGTTTTATCACTAGTTCTAAACAACCACCTATTCTAAACCTAGGCATATGAGTATCATCATCCTTATGTGCAATAAGTACAAGTTCTTAATCGTTGAATTTTGGATATGTTGGTAATGGTAATGGATATTTGAATTTTTTTACCTTGGTGTTTTAGTTGAAGATCTTATAATTGATTTACAACTTGATTGATGTACCATTTGTAAATATATAACTAGTGGAGCTTGAGGAATCATTGGTGAAGGCACCTCTTTTGGTGAGTGAGGAGTCTTGTCTTGTTGAGACACCTTTATTATCATTGGTATAAGTTTGTCATTTGGAATATTAATATAATTTTTCTCTATAGATACAAGATGTTTCCTTTTTCCTAATGGCTTAATATGATTTGCTAAAGATTATATAATTTCTTGGTTAACCTTTAAAATATTCAATATCAAATGCAGGAAAAAAAGGATTATCACCATTAATAAAGGGAATATTATTTGGAAATGTAGGAAAAGGATAGGTTTTAATCAATGAAATTAGAGGAACATCAACTTTACCAATGACTTGAAAATAATCCATGATTTATTTATAGATTTAATTGAAATTATCATGATCAAATGAAAATATTGTATCTCTATGGGGGATCAATTTTGGTATAGAAAGAAAGGGGATATGATTTGTATACTACTTGGGATGGATCAAATCATGTATTGAAAGGATGGGATTATGGACCTGATCAGAGGGATAGTAGTTACCACCATTGAAGGCTTTTATATGATGTGTCTTAGAACTTATAGGAATGCAAGACTAATGAATTTTGATCCTTACTAGGAGATATTTTTTAGGGATTTCATAGTAATATTCATCAAAGTAATCAATTTCATCCATGATAAATGATGAAAACATCAACAAGGCATTAGGACAAGGCATGAGATAAACATCGACAAGAGAATGTTTATGCAACAATGATGTTCAAATATCTGGTTTACCAAATATTTAACCCTAATTTAGATGTGGAAATCTTTTAGTGGTTAAGGTTAAGTATATAGAAATGATAGGGTGAAAGGGTGAATATTGGATCTACAATAGGATAATTAATATACTAAACTTACATATACCATATATTGCATTGTTTATATTGAGATAGGTTATTAATGAAAAGTAAAACTATGTTATATATAAAAATGACATGAAATAAAGTAATTGGTTGTTCTTGATGCTAATATAATGTTGGATGAGATATATGTAGGGAGCAAGTAGGAAGATAGTTCTAGATCAATTATCAGATTCAAGATTTATTGCCTCTAGTTCTCTAGACACTTATGTCATCCTAGTATAGTTGTGTTGACACTAAGGTTTGGGTTTAGTTCTAGTGCCCTGTATAGAATACTCAATGAAACATGATGTGATCACATTGATTAATTTAGGTTTGGTTTCACCTTTTCTCTGATGTATTCAGATAAGACCATATAATGTTGCTCTTGGTGATTTGGAAGAACCCTATATTTGCATTTTCAAGGTAACCATACAAAAATTGGTTAGTGGAAACATGGTGTGTAGATGAATTATAATGACTTGTTGTCAAAGGTTATTGTCCAAATAGCCAATACTCTATAAGAGGGACTTAGACTCATTTACTTATCCTCTACAAGTTCACTTGTTTGTGAATCATGTAATGTGAAATTAATTACAATAATGACCTAGCTTGTAACTTAGAAAATATGACTTCTCATTGATTACTTCATACCTATAGATGTGTTGTACCTATGATTGGTGTGAAAATATGGAATCTTTGAGTATTTAAGTATTTTATAGAGTTCTTTCTAATAATTTCATTGGTCTCTTGCATATTTTTTAGGTGATGAATGAGCGGGCGTTGATATATATATATATATATATATATATATATATATATATATATATATATATATATATATATATATATATATGTATATATATGTATATATATATGTATATATATATATATATGTATATATATATATATATATATATATATATGTATATATATATATATATATATATATATATATATATATATATATATATATATATATCCTATCATGAGATAACACACATTAAAATACTTGGGTCGACCATTGAGATACATTTAATTTTCAATTTGGATGAGATTTATGGCACTAGATAGTTGCATCAAGCTAGGATAGTAACATTGACACTATTGTCTAACCTAGATGTTTGTGTCTAAGGAGAAGGAGAGTAAACTCAGGATCAAAACTTGTAGAGGTGTAAGATACATAAATTTTAAGCATTCTAGGTAAGATGGGATATCCATGTCATCAATATAGGGTTTGTAAAAATAAAATATAGGCCAAAGGGCGTAAGATAAAGTAAATGCAAGGATTGTAGAAGTAAGACATGTGTGGAACCAAGAGGAAAAACTAGGGTCATGAGTTTTCCAAGTGTAAAAGATTGAGGTGCTACATAATCACATAATATAATCCATAGGTAATCAATGGATGTAGGGATCATGTCCTCCTTTGAAATTTGTAACGCATGTTTTTCTAGTTTTTTTAATTCTAATATATCTCAACATAATTTTTTACTAACCCATCCAATTAAGAGGGACATGGGATATTATTTTTTGGTGGGGGAGTCTGATATTTCATAATTATATATTTCCAATTCATTTTATCTCATTTCAGATTCATCCACCTCTCATTCGAGGATATTATAAGTTCAATGACACTTTTCACTAATAGGGTGAGCATATATACCATTGAATGATGTAGATTTTATATATAACATTGACAATAAATATAACATATAACATTTATAAAAATATAATATTTTGTTGAAATGTATTAGAAATATATACTTTATTTATTGAAAAAGTGGAAAAATATGTTTTTGTGAATTTTTTACCGATATATATTTTTTATATAATTAATTTATTAAAATCATGTGATGTCCTTCCTTGATAATTTTACTTATATATTATGTCATTTAAAACATGAGACTTTTTTTCATATTTTAAACAAGGAAACAAAAAGATCATGTTTTATAATTCTACAAAAAATTTAGACATGTGTAAATAATGTTACAATGGATATAAATATTACATTGTTAGTGTGTTTTAAAATTATGTAGCATTAGGTAGATGCATCAGTTAGGTGTTTAGGTGGTGTAGTAGTTCATTACTATTTGGTAATTTCATGTTTCATAACTATTTGATTAATGTATTTATACACTTGATGTAAATGAATAAAATTATCAAAGCATTCTTTACTATAATGTGGTATCAGATCCAGGCTAAGAGCCTTAATCACTATCAGTGTGGCTTAAGGGGGGTGTTGGAAATAAGCAACACCTAGACTAATGATGGGATGGTTAAAAAAGGGGTAGTAGTTGGTAGAGCATTCTAGCAGTAAATGGAAAGTCTTAGGTTTGAGTCCTAATTTGTCTATATGAGCTATAGATGAAATTTTGTTTTTTGTTTTTTTTTTAAATATTAAAGTCAAGATGTGGTTTGTGACGAGTCATCATTTGACTCACTTAGACATAAGGATTCAAGACATACCACCTTGCATAGATTGTTCCCATAGCTAGATGATGAGAATGAAGAACCTTCTCACAAAGAAGGTGAGTTTCAAGGAAAATTATTCATTAATATTTTAAATATGGAAGGGAATTATTCATCAAATAAATAATAACATTGACACCCAAAATTGGTAGAGAGAACCATCAGGGACTCACATCTAAACTCTAATAAATATAATTCATCAGGAGTTTGGACCAGAAGACATGCGAGATAGGAAGTTAATCTTACACTAATGAGTTTAGTAGTTGACAACACTAAACTAGAGATAGTTCAAGAGGCTTTATGTTAAACTTAGTGATAGAAGGCCATGGATGCTGAATTAGATGCCCTCATAAAAAATGGATGTGGGAAATTCTCAATCTACCTATATCGAAAAAATATATTGGATGTAAATGTATTTTCAAGGTAAAGTACAAGGTAGATAGATCCATCGACAAATATAAAGCATGACTTGTTGTAAAGGGATATGCTTAGCAAGAAGGGATTGACTATAAGGATAGCTTTGTACCTAATCTAAATGTCAAGATCATCATATTTGTTTTCACACTCATAGCATAAAAGGGATATAATCTTCAGTCGATGGATGTGAAAAATGCATTTTACAATGGTGATCTCAAATAAGAAGTGTACATGGCCCATCTAGAAGGATTAATTGATGAAAAAAATCCACATAAGGCATGTCATCTACATAAATCACTTTATGGAATTATAAAAGTACCAAGGTCATGGTACATTAATATTGATAATCATTTATTGTAGTATAGATTCATTCATAGCCCCTCAAATACAAATTTGTATATCAAGAAGGTAGGCACAAAGATTATCATTTTGGTTTTGTATGTGGATAATCTTATGATAATAAGAAGTTTAGATGATATTAATAAATAAGTAAAGAATTAATTAAATAAATCCTTTCACATGGCAGATTTAGGGTTACTTCATTATTATTTTGGAATTGTTATATCGCAAAATCATAATCATATTTTTGTCTCATACATGAAATATGCCAAGATGATCCTTGAGAGATATGGGATGTTAGATTGTAAACCAAATTCAAATCTAATGGAGAAAGGTTTTAAATTATCTCAATTTTGGGAGTCACATTAAGTAAATGAAACTCACTACAAGAAGCTTATTGGGATTGTCATTGACGTGACTTATATTAGACTAGACATATACTTTGGTGTTAGCTATCTTTAAAGATTCATGTAACAACCAAAGAAATGTCATTGGGTAATAATAAATCATATTTTGATATATGTTTGAGGTACATTTTATTATGGTTTATAATATAAGAAGAACTCAAATTTCTTTTTATAGGGATACATAGACTCAAACTATGTTGGATCTATTGATGACATGAAATCAACCTTAGGGTATGTTTTCAGCTTAGATCTAAAACAATTTCATGGATAAATAAAAATAAATATTTATTCTATCTCTCATTCATAGAGGCAGAATACTGTGTAGTATGAGAAGCTATGCTTGAGGCAATTTGGCTACATTGCATTTTTTTTGACATAGATATTCTTGAAAATCATCCACCAATCTTTTCTTGTGATAATCAGGGTGTGTTAAAGCTTATCTAGAATCCAATATTTTGTTAGATGACCAAAAAATTGAGGTCTATTGCCACTATATTATATAACAAGTTATAAACCACCAAATTCAGCTCTAGTACTACCCAACAAATTCACATGTAGTAGATATACTCCCCAAGTCACTTGGCAAGGTGAAATTTGATATGTTTTGGTGGTTTATTTTTAATAACAATGTAATAGATGGGGAATGTTATAATAACTATATGTATTTCATTGTTAGTGTGTTTTATAGTTATGTAGCATAAGGTAGATGTGATCGTTAGGTGTTTAGGTGGTGTAGTAGTTCATAACTATTTGGCAGTTATAGGTTTTTTAATTTTTTGGTTAATGTATTTATACACCTAATGCAAATTAATAAAATAATCGAAGTATTCTTTGATATAATATGGAATCAGATCCAGGCTAAGAACCCCAAGTACTAGAAGTGTGGCTTAAGGGGGGTGTTATAAATAAACCACACATGGACCAATGATGGGCTAGCCATAGAGGGGCCAGTAGCTCAGTTGGTAGAGAACTCCAACAACAAATGGAAGGTCCTAGGTTTAAGTCCTAGATGGTCCATACGAGTTGTAACTCAACAAATATTTATTCTATTACCAAAAAAATATGCTACACTTTCTAATACATTAACTAATTATATGATAATAAGTGAAAAAAAAGTACATATGAGTTAATTATTTTTTCTTAATGTGATATAAATAAATTAGAACTAGGGCTCATTTAGATTTTCTAAAATATAAAAATAACATGAAAACTTTAATTGAAAACGGGTACATTGATATTGAACTTAGATGATTTAAATTGAAAAATAAGAAGAGAGGAGATGTAATGATCTCATTTTTTAATTCTATCACTCAAAATAATCACTAGTGGCTATAAAAATGCTCTATGTGTTCTCAATTATTTCTCATATCCAAAAACTATAGCTTAAATCTTTTTGGCATGTTGGTGATAATAGTGTGACACTTGTGGTGACCATAATTTTGTTATCATTACTTGAAGTTTAACTTATGTTTTGTAGGTCTATAAATAATCAAACCCATATGCCTATGCATTCAGATGCTTCTTATATGTGTGTTCACCTTCACTTTTTTTAAAATAATCCATGATTTCCTTCTCCATCATTTTCAAACCCTAATCACACTTTAAACTACAAGATGGTTTTTAAGATGGGTATTACTTTGATTTGGACATACATAAACCATCCCATTTGAGTTATTAAGCATTTATTACATTAAAATACTATATATAGGGTTAAATTATATTTACTTCTCCTAGATATGTGTTAAAGCAAAACATCATGATTAATGTAAAATGAATTTCAATGTTTTTCATTCAACACATGGAACCTATAAACATTAAATTTAATGTGTATTTGGACATTTATATAGGATTTTTACTTTAATTTATTTTTAAATATATATGCCTATTATGATAATGTTGCAAGAGAGTGCTAGTGGGTTTCTCAAGTAGTGATCAAGTGATTACAATGTTATGTAAAAGTAAGTATAAACTTAGGATTTATTTGTATTTATAAATAATACTTCATGTTTATTTTACACCAAAAAACTAGTTTAAGACAACAAAAATCCATTATAAAATAACACGCAATGACTATGTCCATAACAGTGTGTTTTCATCGCAACAGTTAAAAGCAAAATTTTCTAGGTTTTTTAGAATTACACTAAAAAATCATTTTTTAAGTTTATTCTTAGTTTGATATCAAATTTTACTCATAATTTGGGACATCATGTGTGTCATGCGTTCCAATTTATCATATTTTTTACTAATAAAATCACTTAATATTACTCAATTTAAGAATTTAGATACTTAGATATCAAAGTTGGGGCATGTGCATGGAACATGGTCACTTTTCTTACTCAAATTTTCACCAATTTTTTGTATAACTAATATAAACTCATGTCATTGTCTATTTTGTATACAAAAAACTCATATAGTACTAATTTTCAAAATTTTGCACTAGCTTTTGAATCTTATTCCTTCTACAATGGTTAATTCACTTTTTGTAGTAATTTTTCATTAGAATGATCTATTAAAACTCATACATGGATTTAAAGCTAATCTATTTCCTATGTATGCATTTATGTATTCAAACAAACCTTAGTTTCTTAAACACACTCTTATTCCAATGAGGATTGAGGCGTGCATAATCCAATCAATTTTTTCAATGTCGATAATATCCAAGGATCCTACCCTTTCTAGTCACCATTTTTTCACCAAAAAAACACAATGGTTCATGTACCTAAATATGTTTACACATTCATTTTTGTTTTATCTATAAGTTTTCTTTTCTTTACTTTCATATTGTCATCCTATGTAAGGACTGATTTATACATGTTTCATTGTAGGTTTACATTAAACACAATTCAAAATATGGCATGCATTCAAAATTGTTCTTAATAGGTAGTTCAAGTATAACTCTCTTATTTCTAATCTAGTAATTTCACTTTATTATATTTCTAAAATAAAATGTGGTCAAATGTAGTCACTAAATTTAGCATTTATTACTAAAATAATGCACATGTGACTAATCCTTTTACATTCTTGTTCCATGCCACATTACATGGTTTTAAGCCATAATTAATCTATTTATATGTGGATGCATATTACCTTAAATAAAATTATAATTTTTATTATTCATATTCACCATTCCAACCAACCTAAAATCACTATCAAATTGATCCACATTTCTAGTTTTACTATCTGTACTCCTCAGATAGGGTCACTCCTTTAAGACTACCTAACTCACCAGCAATGTCTAAATATGTTGGCCATTATTGGTGTAGGATATTTAATATTCCATTTGTTTATTAAAAGTATTATGCCTACACATTTTGATTTAGCCTACGTAGGTATTATAAAGAGGTTAAGTGTGTAAGTGGGTGAGTTCCACTTAGAGTTACACCTGGAGTTTAACTAAGTGCCACTGTGAGTTATCCTATGAGTTCTAAGGTGAGTTACACTCATTCCCATGGTGAGTTATCATGTGAGTTAACTCTCACTACTCCTTCTATATATTCCTTTTCACCAAGATATTATAATATAACATATAATTATTACACAATTTCATATATATTTCTACATATAAGAAGGATCATTATTGTTATAGAGTTCTTGTGTTCCCACTCTATTAAAAGACAATTTTTTCATGGTGTTAGAGGTATAGGTTATATTAATGAACATAATTTTGTTTTTTTAATTAATATGTTGTATTATTTTAATTAATTAATAAAAATTTACATATTATTCGTATTGGTATTTGCATGTTTGTGTATTAGCATAAAAGTTTAATCTATAGATTTGCTTAGCGATTATAAGGAGTTTTATTGGATTTGACCTTTATGGCCATCCATGATATTGTCAATGATAGCCTTGTGTGAAGTTTTGGATATTTTTATACCTTTTTTATTCATAGTCATTACTATGTACTTAGCTTCCACACATCTTTGTTCAATATGGAGTAATTCTCCCTGTAGGGGAAAATCAATGGAAAAATCTTGAGTATAATATTGCTCAATCCTTTGACCTTACACCTCTCCTTTATTGTTGTGCTCACCTCCAAGGCTCCTTGGTATCTTTTTTCATCCTTCTAGCCTCTATAATCTACATATTTCTCCCTTAAGATGTGACCTTTTTTTGGATCTAATCAAACTCTAAGCACTCACATCTAGAATGGATACCTCCATGGTAGAGCAAAGAGATACATGTAGACCTCAAATTTAAGTTATGGGGTCATGCTAGGATGAGGACTTAAGTTGATTAGGTTCTATAATTTTTGATATCCACATATAGTAAAGGAATTTTGGAGACTTGTCAAGTATTTTTGCACTTGCTTTGGCTATTGGTACTTCTCTTAACACTGTTCTTGTCACTCCATACCCATTGACTAAGCTCAGACCAAGATCTAACACCCATATCATTCCTTGAAATTTTTGATGGATTTTTATGGCCTTGTTATTTATCTCACTTTTTTGTCACTCACCATCCTCCATTGGCACTTGTAGTGGTCTACTTTGGCATTTTAGATCCTTTAATGGCATCCTCCCTCCATCTAGTGGTGCTTTAAAACAAGTAATGAAATCATTTTTAGACTCCATTCTCCTTTTAAAGCTATGCTTAACCTAGATCTATGCCCTAATGATGCATGCTTTATTATTTTTTAAAATAATTTCATTTTGTTATTTTTCACTCAAGTTTAATTCTATTCATTCAGATTCACATAATTATGGATAAAAGGGTCGATTAACTTTTTGAGTTTATCTTGGAGATGTCTCTAATTCAATATTTCTCACCTCTAACTTGTGATTAAATTAGTTTTTTAGTTAGAATGTTTTTTTGTGTGTTAATTACCCTAAAAACAACATTATTTTTACATAGGATGCATATGGGTTAGTGTAAAAATTGATTAAAGACCTAGCATTATCCTGGGAGAGGTCAGGATCTTAATTCAAGTTTCAATGATTGTATGTAAGGATATGTCTACATTTTAGACCTTAGAGAATTTAAAAAATTTATACAAATTTAGTTAAAATATGCCATTAATGATGGGGAATGTAATTTGTCATATCTTTTGATCGATTAATCAAAATAGAGTGCCAATTTTTGTAAAAGTACCTTATTTTTAATTCTCAGTCCATTGGATCTATTTTAATTATAGACACAATAAAATTATAAAGTGTTTTCTTGGTATATTTTGATATCAGCCCTATTAATTTGTGCACTATATCTTGTGCATTGATTGCTCACACATGGATGAAATTTTGGTTGTGCATGACAAACCTATTATTTAGTATGTAGTATTATAGAATCATTTTACAGTATCTTATGTTGTATTTCACTTCCTTGGTGTCTTCTCTCAATCATGATAATTCTATTTGAGAGACTCCATAAGAGGAGGGATGATTCTATAGCAATGGTAATTTTTGGGAAGTCTATTTATGCTTCATGACATTCACTTTTAAATTAAAAACTTATTCCATTGTTATATGGTTAGATTCCTAACCCTATTAACATAGCTCAATATGATGATTTGGATAAATCTTATAAAATGTACTATCGTCACTTATTGTTGCACACTTCATGGGATCTACACCACCATGGGGAGTACATAGTGTGTCCCTCCACCATTTGGTGCACACTTGAGAGTCTTCTCAAGGATTTTACTATGAATTACATCACACATCCTCCTCTTCATATTATCTCTTCTAACAATGTTGTAATCTCTCTTCCTACTTATATTGATTATGATGACACATCCATGGTGGATAATACTCTTCTTTCTAATGATCCCACACTATAGGATAAGATTATATGGATAGTGATTTGATATGATGACATAACTATCCTATAGGTGACTTGTCTAATTTTTTTTCACTTACTCCAGTTGTGTGGATGTAGGATATTTATTATTCCATTATTTATTAAATGGATTATCCGTACAAATTTAGCTTCTGATTACATAGGTGTAATAAAGAGGTTAATTGGGTGAGGTGATGAGTTCCACGTACATTTCCACTTAGAGTTCAACTAAGTGCCACTATGAGTTACCTTATGAGTTCCACAGTGAAATACATTAAGTGTCATAGTGAGTTCTCCTAAGTAAGGAATTATTTATACATGTTTCATTATAAGTCTACATGAAGTAAAATTCAAAATATGGCATGCATTTAAAATTGTTCTTAATAGGTAGATCAAGTATAACTCTCTTTTACTCTATTAATTTCCCTTTATTACATTACTAAAATAAAATGGGGTCAAATGTAGTCACTAAATCTATCATTTATTACTAACATAATGCACATGTGACCAAAATTTTAACAGACTTATATCATGCCCAATTATATGGATCTAAGCCTTAATTACTCTAGTTATATGTAGATGACAGCTACATCAAAGAAAATTCTAATTTTTATTTTTTTATTCACCATTCTAAACAACCTAAAATCACTATCAAAATGATACACACTTCTAGTTTTTCTATCTTTACTCCTCATATAAGGTCACTCCTTCAAAACTATCTCACTCACCAGTAGTGTCCAAATATGTTTGATACATCATCCCACTAATTAATGGATCTATTCTCCAATTTAAATTCACAAAATATCTTACACATTTTGTAACTACCATTCTATGAATTTACTAAAAGATCACTATAAAGCTACCTTTTCTAACAATTTTCTCACTATAGGCTCATATGATGAAAAGATCACTAAAAAATATAGTTCCACATTGAAAATAAAGCATATATTCTTTCCAATTCTAGGTATACACAAGCCTAATATCAGTAAGTTAATTATGTATACACCTCAAAGGTCACAAAAGCACATATTCTTCCCAATTCTAGGTATACACAATCTTAGTATCAATAAGTTAATTATGTATACACCTCAAAGGTCACAAATGATTGTTTTACCATATAATTACACTACAATTACACCAACATCTATCATTACATGATTAGTTTACACATACCACCATAACATTAAAGAACTACATGATTTTTTATCCCTCTTTGGAGCATTGGTATATAGGCAACACTTATCAGAAAGGTTGTTAAGGTCAAGCACAAATTCAACCTCTAACTCTCTTTTTATCAATTATTTTATGTATTCCTCATTGTATATTGATCTAGGTTTTGAAGACACATACCTGATCCCACACATAAGATATGAATGTGAAATCACACAGACCCATTTTTACATATAGAGATAAAACCTAAAAAATGCCAGCATGCCCTACAAACACTATTTCAAAGCATCCTCATCCAGATAAAATGGCCCTATCCCTAGGGGATTAAAATCCCTATTCCTAATTCATTGTGACCTATCAAGGCTAGATGACTAGTTATACAATTGTATTCATAGTCTTGCATGTTCCATTTCTAAATAAATTATCCCTCTTTAGTAATTTCCATTTTTAGAATATTTCCATATTTAGCAAGTTTGAAATCAAAAATACTTAATTTTTTGTTACTTTATACATTATTATTTTACATGGAAGTTTCAATAATTAGGGTTTAATATTTATTTATCCCAAACATGATTAATAAAAAACAACAAGAACCCTTGCAAACCATAAAAATTAAATTTTAACTTAAGGTATAAAAGATATAACAATCCAAAGTGATTTATAGCAATGCTTTATGCTATTAGGATAGGATTCAAAATATAGCATGATATAATGATAGTTTAATATTTAACAACCAACTCAAGTTTGAAAATATGTTAACCATGATTTTAACATCCTGATAAGGGAACAAAAAAGGGATAAAACTATATATATTATAAAGATCCCATAAGTTAAAATGAAACTTGTCTCAAGCATTTTTATTTTTTAATTTTTATCAACATTTGATGAAACTGGGTTCATCCCCCTCTTCTTCTCATTTATTTGATAACAAAGGATAAAGGGATGATTATAAAAAACATAGGGAGAATGAAAAACATTTTTTAAAAAAAGGAGAAAGGGATGACGAAAAAAAATAAATCAAGGAACTATATAGCCTTAAAGTAACACCACTAATATGGTAAATAGAACTATATTTTAATGAACTAATGATCATAAAAAAAAGGATTGAAGAAATTAATTCAAAGGAACTCTATAAGAAAAGAAAAATATAATAAATAAAAAAGTAAATTTAGAAAATTTTAAGTGAGAATAAAGTAATAAGGAAGTAAACAATACACAAAACACCATGGATGAAAAGTAAGAAAAGATAATCATGATTAAAATACATTTTATACCAACTAAATTTATAGAGGGAAACAAACTAAAGGTGTTTTTAGGAAATGACATACCATGAGTTAAAGAGATTCAATAAAAAAATTAAAACACATCAACAAAATAAAATAATTTAAGAGATAAAATTTAGGAGGCCAAGTCTTGACATCAAACAAAAAAAAAGAGATCATAAAGAAATAGGTAAGGATGCAAATAAGAGAAGGAAATGATAGGCATTATAGGGGAGAAAATATAATAATTAAAGGATTCAATAACTCTGTTTATGATGATAATACAAATAAATTAGTAATAGAATTCATTTAATACTAGATACAACAAATATGGAACATTCATTAAGCAAAATTGGAAAAGTGATAGTGAGGTGAAAAAGATAGACATGTAAGATTTAAAAATAAAAAAATATAAGACAAGACCATGATGACTAAGAATGAAATGATTCTTATAGGTACACACATATAACTATATGGAGAGTTAAGGTTTATGGGCATAATAATAAGAGAGAAGGAAATAATGGGAGAAAGTGAAGGAAACATGAGATCTAGGAAAATGGGGGTGTTTATAAAATTAAAAAATCCCAAATAAAACACCTAAATGACACATAATAAATAGGAATATGCCCCGCTGCCTCGCTACCCCACAAGCAGAACATGACCATGGTATGATAGAATTTTATAAGTTACCATTAGATGATAGATCTTGCACTGCAGTAGAGGGAATAAATATTATTCATTTTCAAACACATATCATGAAGGTTGGAAAATCTCAAATTTTGAAGCATATAATAAAATATCAATTTAGAATTAAAGGGATAAAATTATGAAGGTGCATGGATGGTTCACATTACCAACGAAATAAACATGGTGTGGAATTATAAAATTAGAGAAAAATAACCCAAATAAATAATGTATATGGTTGAAAATAAAGGGAAACCAGTTAATAGTTAGGATTGGTAACTACTAAATTGTGTTGAGAGGCTTAAAAGCATATAATACGAGGAATTTAAATTTTAATACCCTTATATGTCTCAAAAACTTGACATTTAAGTATTGATCATCTCTATGGAAGAATTTATAATAGGAGAGATTAATGTGAAAATGACAAAAAACCAAGACATTAATTTGAGAAACAGGGATGAAGTTAAAAATAATTGTTATGGTTAGAATAAGGTCATGTTTAGAAAGGATATCTCAAGATGTAAATGGGTAACTCACAGACTATAGAGTAAAATTATAGGGGCTATGTAGTATGTATGACATGGTTATACACAATGGAAAGAGAACATGACCAAATTTGAGGAACATCACCTATAAGACAAAGAATGACCAAAATATGATGAACAGTGCTATTTTCTCATAGAACCTAGTCTTAATAATGGTGAAACCATATCTTGGGGACAACCTTATGGAGCTAAAATTAGTCCATAATCTAATATATGTAAAGTTTGACTTGCATGTAAACAATCATCAAGGACAACAAGCCCGCCAAAAATAAAAACATATTACCTTGTTAATTATGGTGGAACTTCCATGCCAAACTTTTTAAAAATGTTATTGGTATGAAAAGTACAATAGACATGATGAAAAACACCATATTACATTGAAAATTATTACAAGTGGTGTGTGTGGGATTTATTTTTCATATAAGGCCTTGGCCATCTAAAAATATATTTAAATAATATAAATTTGTGGATTTTTTAATACAAATTTAGAGTAATGTTGTCTTTAAGTAATATTCAATAAATATTTTTCTATGTGGTTCATGGTTATGAGAACCAACTCTTCTTTTTACTACATCTTATATATTAGGTAAAACCCTTATGTTGTCTTTTCATAATTATGTTATTAAATATTTGAGAGCATCGAATATATCCTTGTCATTTCATGGGAGTTTGTCAGAGAATGCCCATAAGTCATTATTGACATCATTAGGTATTTTATCTCTCCCAATTGATTTCATTAGTGTCTTTCTATCTATTTTTAGTGCTCTATTTATTTTTCTAATCAAGTGTTTTCTCCTTGTTTGACCTCTTACTACAGATATTGTAACTATGCATTAGATAGTGCTATTATCTTTGGTGTATTTTTTCACACCTACAATATGGTATGATCTATGTAGATTATCAATACTTTCCTTATTTTGATCATAAATATTAGATGTTATTAATCACATGGTATTCATTATAGGTATTATTTTATGCAATGTTATTAGTGGAAAATATAATTGACATGTTCAATAATCATTTAAATTTTCAAATTAATTATCCCCAATTATCTTATATTTTATTCTTTAATTGGGTTCCTACATTTTATTAGGCACTAGTTTCAAATTTTTTTCATCAACTTTAATTAAAAAAAGGTCTTTCTATGCAAAATCCTTGGAGGTGTTACTAATAGTATCTTTGGCTTATTTGATGTTTCCATATTGTTATCTTCATTACTAGTTTCTTCATTTTGTGTGCCTGTATAGTTTACTTCATTATTACTTTCTATATCTAGTGTTTGCATGAAATTTTACTCATTGTTACTTTCACTATTCAATGATTCCATGGATTTTTATTCATTTTTAGTTTCATTATTCTATGTTTCCAAGTAAGTTTATTCATTTTTAGAGGGTAAATCATGATGCATATTATTATCATCACCAAAATTTAAAAAATTTAAAATTGAATGCATACTTTCAATATAATTTGAAAATTTAATTAAACATTCACCGACATTATCCATTTCATCATTATTTATGAAATTTGGTTCATTAATTCTAGTGTATGTACAATGTCAGTCACCTTTGTTTTTATCTCCAAATTTGTGAATGATCCAAGGTTTTATGATTTAACTTTTTTATAGGTTTAAAATAAAGTCCATTACCCATTATTAAACAAAGCTAATATATTTTGAGGGTGGGGATAGATATTAAAAATAACTTGATACACTATGTAGAGTGTAAATCGACACATAACATAACTATGGAAACATAAATATTGATACAAAAATAAAATAAAATTGGTGAAAGAATTATTTTTAATGAAAGGAAGGCATATACACTATAACATGTACATAATTATTAATACAATTTAGTATCCACACATTTTATCCATACAAGGGGCTCATTGTCTCATAAAACTCATCATTGATTACATAAACTTAATAACTAATTTAATTTTAGATAAAATTAAGGTTAATTAAGCCATTAATTTCATCTTGTATAATCAATTAAACTATAAGTTAACTTTATCTATCTCAATTTAGAACAAATAATGTCTTGGATTACATCAATTGACTATTTAGATCAATTCATCTCGTAGTTAAGTTTAAATGTCTCAAATTAGCATGAATTTCATTCTTGATTAAAATAATAGATTATTTCTTTCATGCAGTATTGACATTGGTGGAAATTGAGCCCATATCATTATATAATAAAAAATAAGTTTGAAATGGGTTTAATTTGGCCCAAATCATGTAACTAACTTTAATGACTGACTAATTGACTTTATCTATAATAAAACTAGGGATAATTGATCTCCCAATCAAATCTTATAGTCGCAGTTAAGCTGAGAGAATTAAAATTGGCCCTAATCACATTTGTTATTGAACCTATAAACTAGTTGGTTCATTAAGTGATGATATTTTGGTTTATTGATGCTCAAATAAAATCTTATATTATTAAAATTAGGTTCATAATTCTCAATTTGTCCCAAAGTGTATCACTAATTGCACCATTTGATTAATTGGCTCAATTTATGTTATAATTAGAGCTAATTTATCCCCATATCATATCCTATTTTTGTAATCAATTTCAAGGACCTCAAATTATCCCTAATTATATCAATGGTTGTGCCAATTGATATTTTTCATTCACCTGGTGATGAAATTATGATCTATTGAGCCCTAAATCACATCCTATATAGTTAGACTAAAGTTTGAAAGAAACTTAATTTGTATTAAACTACATCAATAATTATACCAATTGAATAATTATCTCAATCTATGATAAAATTAATGATAATTGAGTATTTAGTCACATACTATATGAACAATTATGTTGATTGGGCTAAAATTAGCCAAAATTATCTTTGTGATTGAACCAATCAACTATTTAGTTCATTATGTCATGATATTGGGGTTGACAGATGCCAAAATCATATGTTATATATTCAAAATTAGGTTCATGAGGATTATTTAGCCACAAATCATATCTGATAGTCAGCTTTAGGTTCAACGGGCTCATATTGGCCCTAATTGCTTCTTTGATTAAATTTATGATAATCTTGGGGTTGACTAATCAAAAAATTACATCCTTTACAATTGTTTTAGCCATAAATTAGGTTCATGTGGATCAATTTATCCCAAATTGCATCTCTAATTTCACCATTTAACTAAACAGATCAATTCATGATCGAATTAGATTTAATTTACTTCTAAATCATGTCTTACTCTCGTAATTAGCTTCAAGAGGCTCAAATGACATTAATTATATTTCTAATCAAACCAATCAATTATTTGGTTCATTCAAAAACAAAATTGATGCCAATTCAACTCCATATCATATCATGGGATAGAGTTGGCCCAGATATCAAACTAATTAGACCAAGTGACTAAATGGCTCAATCTATGATACAATTAAGTCTTATTGAATCCTTGATCAAATCCTATACTTGCAGTTAGGTTGAAAGGGCTCAAATTTTCCACAATAGCCTTTGTGATTGAACTAATTGACTACTTATCTCATTATGTTATAATATTAAAGTTTATTGATGCCACATCCTATAGAGTCAAAACTACGCTCACAAGGCTTGGTGAAATTAATGATGCAATTTGGTTCAAATTGCATCACTAATTTTACCAATTCACTAACTAGATTAATTCATCATAAAATCAAAGGTAATTTAACCCCACACCACATAATTTATCATAATTATGTTAAATGAGCTCAAATTGGCCCCAAATGCATCCATGATTAAATTAATTGATTCATTAGTTTATTTTTTGATGAAATTGGGGCTAATGGATCCCCAAATCAAATCTTTTATAGTCATAACTAGGTTAAAAAAGGGAATAGTTTGGCCCAAATCATATCAATGATTGTACTAATTAACTAATTAGCTCAATTAGTGATAAAATTAGGGAAAATTGATCCCCTAGTCATATCCTATAGCCACAATTATGTTGAAGTCGCTCAAATTAGCCATCATTTTTTCCATGATTGATTGAAATGACTAATTGGTTTATTCTATGATGACATTGGGGTTTATTAAGCCCAAAATCACATCATATATAGTTAAAATTAGGTTCATATCTCAATTTTTCACATATAACATCATTGCTTACATGAATTGACTAATTGGTTTGATCTATGATAAAATTGAAGATAATTTAACATCAAATCGTATCCTATAGTTAATGTTCTATTCAAGGGCCCTATATTGTCCCCTATTGCCTCTATCACTAAACTAATTAAATATTTGGTTTATTATGTCAGGACATTAGAAGTTGAATGAGGGCCAAATCACATCTTATACAATATAAAATACATATGCCATTGAGTTAATTGATTCATTAGTTCATTATTTGATGAAATTAGGGTCGACTGAGCTAAAAATAACATTTTTAGTTATAGTTAGGTTAAAATAGTTCAAATTAGCAATAATTGAATCTGTGATTAAAATAATCAAGTATTTGCTTTATTTTGTGATGAAATTAGGGTTTATTGAGCCACAAATCACATCTTATGTATTCAAAAAATAGGTTTATGATGTTCAATTATACCAAATTACATCAAATATAAAAGAAATTAAATAATTATCTCAATATGTCATGAAATTATAGTTAATTTGTCCTCAAATCACATCATATAGTTACATCTAGGTTTAATGGATTCAAATTAGACCTATTTGCCTCTATTAATAAAATAATGGACTTTTTGGTTTATTATGTGATGAAATAATGGTTAGTTGAATGCAAAATCACATCCTATATAGTTGAATTTAGGCTCACCAGATTCATTTGACATTATTATCTTGGCTATGTCCTATTTACCATAGCGTATATATTGAAACACACACACACACACACACACACACACACAAAATTAATTCACATTTACATTCCTCTTGACATATGGTTAAAGTTTATGGACAATAGCTAGTTATGTATATGGACTATGAACACATTATATGTTTTGTATATGTTTTTAGTGATCACATATCACATGAAATCAAAAAATTATACATTTTCAATGATCACAAGTGAAATGAAATCAATACAAATAGAAGTACGTACATGCTCTTAAACATACATGTTTTTCTGCATACATTGTTTTTTTTTTAATTTGAAAATCATGCATATAGGTTCAGAAATGGGTTGGATTCCTAAGCCTAAGGCCTAACCTTGTACACAAATAATTAAATTTTTATTTTTGTCTAAAAATAGAAAAATCTAACTTCCACGATGATTAATTTTATAAATTTCATTGAGACATTTCTTAAAACTATAACTACGACATTGAACACACTTTCGTCTTGTCGTGTGTGTGTGTGTGTGTGTGTGTGTGTGTGTGTGTGTGTGTGTGTTATTTTAAGGTTTTTATCTATATTGATATCTATGTATGTCCGTTTATGCCACAACTATACATGTTTATATTTATTTATGTTTATTTTGTTTCATTCATCCATGTGTAAAAATATTATATAGTTGCAAACTAAGCCTAATCATATACACACTTTTAAAAATAAAAATATTAATAATAATTTTTATTTTTAAAAGTAATTAAGGATAGAGCACATGAATAACTATCTATCTTTTTATCCTTTTCTTGATCTCTTTACTTACAAATTTTAAAATAGACTCTCTCTCTCTCTCTCTCTCTCTCTCTCTCTATTTTATTTAAAAAAATTGCACACATACATGTATATATGTAAACATATATACATGTTTATACATATGTATGTATGTAGATATGTCTATATGTATGTATGCATGCATGTATGTATGTATGCATGCATGTATGTATGTAGACATGTGTATACGTATGTATGTATAACCACACATACACATACATAAATACATATATATTTACTTGTAAAGATATATTTATTTAAAATGTGTGTGTGTGTGTGTGTGTGTGTGTGTGTGTGTGTGTGTGTGTGTGTGTGTGTGTGTTGTCAACTAGATTATTATATCTAAATTTATACTAAAAGATTTCTAATAATACTAAATGTATCACTGAAAAAGTGTGTGTATGACTGATTATTTAGTTTATTTTTTCTACAAAAATAGTGTTCCTCTTTGACTTTTAGATGTTTAACCTAATTATACTTGACGATGTTTAAAAATAATTAGTAGTCTAAAAACTACACTTAAAATGCTACAATTTGAATGTTTTTATATCATCTCCAAATTTTTAGTGCAGCCATCTTAATTCATTTATATTCAAGTTGAGTTTTATCATTAAAAAAAAAAGCCCACTTTAGACGAATTGTATCCTATATAAAAGTGGGGATATCAATAATATGTTTAACTATTTCACTATCAATGCGAACCCCCTCCTTGGAAAGCTATTTGATAGCATGACAGAGCATATAATTAGTAGCTAGGTATAAAAGGAGTGAAGAAGAGAAAAAGGGAAGGTAGGTTTTTGGTTGAAGCATTCAACGATCAACCACTATGTCACCCCAAGGTACTTGATCAAAAAATTATTAGATACCCAATGAGAAGCTTCCTTCTTGTGTGTCGACTTCAAAAAAGTACTTGACATGAAACCTAGAGGCAAACTTTGAAGTAGGATGGAGAATATCATATTTCTAGATGAGTATAGGGTGACAACTCATAGATTTTATAAGTGGCTGCAACTCAAGGCCAAAATCTTATAACATGTGAATGAATGTCATAATGCTTTAGAAGTGACATTGGTGTAAAATAAGGATACTAGTTATTTCCCACCTTGATTAGGCTATGCATTGATAAACTAGAGGATTGGATAAATAATGTTGGGAGAGGGAGCATTTACCTAGCTAATTATGTAGTAGAGTTTCTTTTATATGTAGGTGATGTTATTTTAATAACCAAAAAAACACAAAGTGGGATCTATATCTCTTATGCCAAGAAGGTGGAACATAAGTGAATACCAACAAAATGAAATTCATGATCTTTTCAATAGAAAGGAAAAAGAAAAGAAAATATGAACTTCCTTTTTGAAGGAAGCTCGTTGAATGTAATGGAACAATACAAGTATCTTGGTTTTGACTTTAACAACAAGCTTAGTTAGGAGGCTTGCAAAGAAAAAAATACAAGGGGGTAGAAAGCTTTATAATTTTTAAAAGATAGATGCAGGAATCAATAATTATAAGATTTGAGAACAAAGAGAACCTTGTTTGGCTTGTTTGTAACACTAGTATTTCTATATTGATGTGAAGTTTGGGACAGTAATGTGTCCGACATAAAATGGAGATAAATAGAGAGAATGCAAAAACTTATAATCACACACAGCCTCAAAATCAAAGCATCAATTCGGTATGAGATTCTATTAATTAAATTATCATTGCAGGCATTGGTAATGAGTCAGATGGTAAGTTATTTTAAAAACACACAAAGTATGGACAACCAACAATGGTCCGGAATGGTGAAAGCGGAAGAACTTAGTAGAAGAAAGAGAGCTGAATGAAACATAGCAATGAGTCGATGAGTAAATGGGAAAATATCATGCAAGACTATCCAAACACTAATGAGGAAATAAATATGTATATGAGATACATTTATGACAACCATGCATATAATGTAATTGAGAAGGAAGAAATCATTCTATATCAAACAGTTTAATCTTATATGAGGCAATAATGGAAAGCCCTACAAGGAACTTAAATCCAGTATAAGGTGAAAATGTTGATGTCTTAATTAAAAAGTAATTGCATCATCTTAAGTGTGAGATTGGTAGGTGGGCATTACCTAAGGAGCGCATTGTACTTTGTTTCATCTTGAGCGCCAAAAGAGTGTCATCATTTATTTTTAAAACGGGAGCGATAAAACGGAGCCAGCTTTTTCGTACCTAATTCGTTTTAAGAAATGTGTATGAATGATTATACTCACGTCTGTTACTTATTTTTACTTGTGGATCGCGTGGTCGGATCACGTACGTTTTATCTCATCTTTTGGATGGACCGTATCGTGGGCTTTACATTGTCGGTCCGTTAAAAGCGGGAAAAAGAGAGAGCATTAAAAGGAGCTCTGCTTCTGAGTTTTTGTCCTCTTATGTTGCAGTGGTAGTGGGAGATGACAGTAAAGTTGTCGGATACTTTTGGAATGCAATTAGTAAAAAGTTGAATTTGAATTGGGAGGGGAAGACGAGATTAAGTTGTTTATAATGCAATTAACAGAACTATAATTACTAGTAGAAGATGAGGTTAAGTTTGCTAAATTTTAATGTAATTAGTAAAACTTAAATCGGTAATTGGAGATAAACGTATACCTTAATTATTTTATCAAACAAATTTACAATGATCTTAAATATAAAGATGTTTTATTTAAAATGACTCACGTCTAAAATAGTGGGGCTTGTATATTTTAAGTTAAAAAAATATTAAGATTTGACTCAAAAAGAAAAGAGGAGATTTGTGATTAAAAGTAAAATAAAAAAAGAGAAAAGATTGATAGGTTGAAAATAAAGTTGAAAAAATGACAATGAAATTTTATTTCACGATTCAAAGAAAATGAGAGCAAACATTACAATAAATAGATCAAGAAAGACTATCCATTTCACATTCTCAATAACTCTTTCTATTCTTATGGGAATCAAAAGTTTATTGAATAAGACAAAATACTAGACACATAAGCTAGACACCTAGGATTAATAACCAATATGTAAAATATTATTACATCTCCCTCTTAATCTGTAAGGGTCTTTGATAGACCAAGCATTCCTCTGAACTTTTCAATTTTTTCTCATCCAAGCAATTTTGTTAGGATGTCTATTGATTGCTTTGTTGTCAAGCAATGTTACCATTTGACACTGCCATCTTTCACATAGTGCTGAATCAAATAAAATTTGGTATTGATGTGCTTGGTTCGGTTGTGAAAGACTAGATTCTTTGCCATTCGGATTGCAAAAGTGTTGTCAACTATGAGAGGTGTTGACAAAATCTGTTACTCCTACAAATATTAAATAACCCTTTTGAGCCACAAGATCTCTCTACTTGCCTCTAAAGTGGCCATATTTTTTGCTTCTGCTAAAGAAATTTCCAACACTGATTGCTTCTTGGATTTAAAACTTACAACTATTATTCTCAGATTTAGTAGAAAATTTGAGATGGACTTTTCATTTTCTTTATCACTGGCATAGTCAAAATCTGGTTACCCAACCAGTTTAAAGTCTCCTACTATAGAATATTTTAGCCCAAAATGTTGTGTGCCTTTGAGATATCTGATGACCCTTTTTGCTGCTACCTAATCACTCTCCTTGGGTTGTTGCTTGAATCTTGAGAGGACACCAATTATATATGATATATATGGTCAAGTGGTAGTCCCATAAATTAAACTTTTAATGAGCTATCTGTATTTAGTGGCATCAACCAAATCTATTGAATTTTTAGATGTCAATTTGAGATTTTATTCCATGTATGTGTTGGGAGGCTTACAATCTTCAATTTTGAACATGCTTAGAATGTCACCAACATACTTATGTTGAGTGATGCAGAAATATATTGATTTTTGAATTACCTCAATACCCAATTAGTAATGAAGATAACCCATATCAGTCACTTCAAAGCTTTTCATCAACTCTGATGTGAATTTTGTAGTGTATCATTCATTATTCCCTATGATGTTCAAATCGTCAACATACACCATCATAAATATAACTCTTTTATCATATATTTTCATAAAAGAGTTGCATCTTCAAACTCAAAATCTTTGAAGTTCATGTTCATGAAGTGCTTAGCTAGTTTTTCATACCATGGTCGAGATGCTTGTTTCAAACCATACATTGATTTTTCTAATTTTTACACCTTGTGCTCTTGTCCCTTTACTACAAAACCATCAGGTTATGTCATGTACACATTTTTTCTGAGGTCTCTATTTAGAAATGTATTTTTGACATCCATTTAGTGAATTTTCCATATGTTATGAGCTATCAAAGCCAACATAGTCTGAATGGTAGTCCATTTTTCTATAGGTGCAAAGGTTTCATTATAATAAATTCCTTCATTTTGATCATACCCCTTTCAGATAAGCCCATATTTATTCTTGTCAAGTGAGTCATCTACCTTGTATTTATTACGATAGACCCACTTCCACCCAATCAGTTTACAACCATATAGAGGATCAACCATATTCCAAGTCCTATTTTTCACCAGTGAACTATACTCATCATTCATTGCTTTTCTCTAAGAGTCAAGAGTCTCAGCTTCTTTGAAATTTTTTGGTTATGAATCAAATGCAACATTGAGTTTCTCTTGAGAATCATCTAATGTGATTTTCCCAATCATGTCTCAAATTTCATCAAAAGACTTGTCTGGTTGAGAGGACATTGCATGTGTACATTGAGTGCCTATTTTACTAGCTTTATCAGGTCTTAAATCTTTCAGTGTTTGAGTGGCACACACAGGTATCTTGTTTTATGTTGCAAGTGCTTCGGGTTCATCCTTTGAAGTTCCTTCATTGTCTGCCCTCTTTTCTACTGGCCCTTATTCAATATCTGATGAATTTTTACTCCCTCCTTCAAAAGGAGTTTCAAGCTCATGTATAGGAGATAATATAAAATCAATATATTCCCAACTTAATGTCCCCCATTCACTATCTAGAACATTCAAATCAATCTCTTTATAGACATCAAACTTTGCATATTTGTCTAGTCAACTCAACTATTGATCAATATGTTCTTTGTCCTTTGTAGTTTCATAAAAGACAACTTCTCTTGTGACAATAAACTTATTCTCTTTCTCATTGTATAGCTTGAATGCCTTGGAGGACTTAGAATATCCTAAGTGGATGCAGTTTTTACTCCTATGGTCCTATTTATTTCTCCTCTGCATTGGAATCAATGCGTAATAAGTGGATCTAAAAATATGAAGATATCATATTGAAGGGAGGTGATCATACCACATCTCATACAAAGTCTTTGATTCAATATCTATTGATGGTGATCTATTATGAAGGTATACTATTATTTTAAGTTTTTTAGCCCAAAAGTGTAGATTTATCCCTTTGAAATATAACATTACACAAACCATATTCATCATAGTTCTATTCATTCTTTCAACTACTCCATTTATTGTGGAGTGTGAGGAAATGTGAGATGGTGTTTAATCCTATTTATTTCAAGATAGGATTCAAAATTTTGTGATGTGAATTCACCACTATTATTTGTCCTAAGTGTCTCAATGTGGATTTGTGCTTCATTTTCAATCATTATATAGAAATTTTTAAAAGTATCAAAGGCTTCTAGTTTCTTTTTAAGAAAGTATATCCATGTCATCATGTTATAGTGATCAATGAACAACATGAAGTACTTATAACCACCAATGGAGAGGAGTATAAGGGAACACAAATATGAATGAACAAGCTACAATTTTGTATCCACTTTCCACTATGACTTTAAAAAGTATTCTCTTACATGTTTATCCAAGATGCAAGCTTAAAACTTCTCATCTAATTTTGTTGGCAATGTAGGCATGCCAATAACACCATTATTTTACAATACATAAATTTGGTTATAGTGACTATGCCCAAATCAATCATGCCATAACATATTTGGAAACATTCTATCTTCTACAAGATAAACATAATTCCTTAATTTTGATGGCTCACCCTTTAGTTTAAGTAGTTTTCCTTCCTCATAGCCTATCAAGATGATTGCATTTTCACTTTTTATCTTGATTGTGACATGATCATTATGCTATAGAATAGAATGAGCTTGTTGCCTTTTGAGCATTAGGGACAAC
Source organism: Torreya grandis (assembly GCA_037957365.1). NCBI lineage: Eukaryota > Viridiplantae > Streptophyta > Pinopsida > Cupressales > Taxaceae > Torreya > Torreya grandis. The sequence goes on from JARHVA010009700.1 coordinate 153,110, forward strand.
AAATTTTGTTTTAATTGAGAAAGGTAGATAACATTCTCAAATTTGTAGTCTAGAATCCGTGAACACTTTAATTAAATTATACCTCTTCCCTATAGTTGCAAACTTGATCTATCTATGAGGTATATTGAGTCATAATTTTATTTATTATACCCCTCAAAGAAGTTTTTATCAAAAGTCATATGTTGAGTGGCACTAGTATCAAGAACCCAAGCATCAAACCATTAAGAAATGATTGAGACACTATTTATTTCATCATCTATTCTAGAAAACACACATTCACTAGTGGATTGGACTAAGTTTGATTATTTTGACTATTTATTTGAATTTCCCTCTTTCATTTTATGGTATGATTCATTTTTTTTCCATGGATTTTTACATTTGTGAGTCTCATGTATACCTTTTCTATCACTTTGTTCATAATAAAGGTTTTATTTATCACTTTTTTTTTCTATTTTGACCACCATGATTTCATTTTTTGCCACTTTTTTCTCTATACTTGTTATTGCCTTCTTTTTTAGAAGATGTGACTTTGTTTGATGATTTGAAAGAATTTATTTTGACATAGCACACACTTTCACCTATTGTGGTTTCAATTTTCCTTTCAAATGTTTTTTATATTTCTGCCAACTTTTCAACCAACTGGGCAAATGTGAGTCATCAATTGATTGCTTGTTTTTAGAGATTCTAAATAGGTTGAGTAGTTGGGAAGAAGGGATTTTATGAATGCAGTCATGTATATGTCATTTTTGATATCTGTTACTTCAACATCATATTTGATAATACGTATTTTTGAAGCCTATCTCATCACATCACCATGTTTCAACTCTACATTAAATACTTTTAATTGTAACTGAATGAGTTCTAACTCTTAATATGAGTCATATATGTCCTTTATTTTATGAAATGCTTCCCATGGTGTATTTCTCCTCTATATATGAGAAAAAGACATCTCTATCCATAGATGCCCTCACAAGGCCAAATCTTTCTATTTTTACTCCGTTCATGTTTGAGTGTCCTTTGCATTCCTTGTTGGTTTAGCTAGTTATTTTACCCCATCATAAGTATTTAACCATAGATTATCGAAGATGAATGTGTTCTCCACTTTTTGAGACCATTCTAAGTAATTATCTTTGTCAGTCAAGGTAGTGCCAACAATAGATTTGATTGAATGAATGGTTTTGAGATTTTGTTTAAGTTTTAAAAGTTTCAAATTTTTGTTTGATCCTAATTGGTTCATTATCACTCCAAAATGGTCCACTTTTATATATATATATATATATATATATATATATATATATATATATATATATATATATAAAGGTACTAAAAATGATTCACATTGTCATTAATACTAACTTAAAAGGAAAACATTATACTTCAATATACTCAGCTCTTTTTTTTTGCATTCCTTGTTAGTTTAGCTAGTTATTTTACCCCATCATAAGTATTTAACCATAGATCATTGAAGATGAATGTTTTATCCACTTTTTGAGACCATTCTAAGTAATTATTTTTATTAGTAAAGGTAGTACCAACAATAGATTTGATTGAATGAATGGTTTTGAGATTTTGTTTAAGTTTTAAAGGTTGAGTTTTTGCTTAACCCTAATTGGTTTGTTATCACTATAAAATGGTCCCATTTTATATATATAAAAAGGTACTAAAAATGATTCACATTGTCATTAACATTAACTTAAAAGGAAAAATTTATACATCAATATACTCAGTTTTTTTTTTTGCATTCCTTGTTGGTTTAGCTAGTTATTTTACTCCATCATAAGTATTTAACCATAGATCGTTGAATATGAATGTGTTCTCCACTTTTTGAGACCATTCTAAGTAATTATCTTTGTCAGTCAAGGTAGTGCCAAGAATAGATTTGATTGAATGAATGGTTTTGAGATTTTGTTTAAGTTTTGGAGGTTTTGAGTTTTTGTTTGACCCTAATTGGTTCGTTATCACTCCAAAATGGTCCCCTTATATATATATATATACACACAAAGGTACTGAAAATGATTCACATTGTCATTAACACTAACCTAAAAGGAAAACTTTATACATCAATATACTCAACTTTTTTTTAATTTTGGATTTACAGTTTTTATCATACATGAATGGGTAAGATAGTAGATCCTTTTATTTCTCCTTGAATTGCGTGAATTAGTTATTTTTATCCAAATCCATGTAGAGTAGTATTCTCAAAGAATTTTTATTTTTATTTTCAAATTTAAATGCTTTCAAATTTAATTGATTTTCAAAATTTTAATAAGAAAATTTTAAAAAATTAAAATTTTCTTTTTAGATTAAAAAATCTTAAAATTTTATGCCTCTTTCGTCTTATTTGATAGAATATTCCAATATTTAAATGAAATAGACATGTACGACTTTCTCAATATTTAATATCTAGCTCCAGTGCTTCCCACATGGATTTTATGGTAAAGAAATCCTCGTGTGTATAGTTATGAGAGTGACAGAGAATATTTTCAGTTCCTAGTGTAGCTAGAACAGTCTTCAAATACTATATGTAGCCCAACTGCTGATAAAATAAAATATATGTGGTCTTCTAACAAAGTTAGGAATTGCATAGACTAGGAATTAAAATTCCATAGGGAAATCCATGTATGTTAAGTTGTGGCTTAGAAATTTACACTAAAACTCATCTTTGTAGGGCTCTAATGATCTCCATGTAGACCAAAAAACACAGGTAATATGTTGTTAGCTTTAAATTTTGAATGCAGACATAGAAAATGTGTAGGCCCATAAACAAGATTAAACTTTATGTTCCTCCCTTTAGAATAAAACAATTCCCAAGATACTTTGTATGCTACAACTTGACGAGACCATAGAAACATCCACAACCAGCCTAGTAGCCCACTGCCATACTAAGTGTTGGTTCATTGCAATTAAAGTCTATAAAGGTTTGTTGAAAAATAATATTTTGAGGTTCGTACAATTGAGAAAGAGAAGAAATAATGAAAAATAAGATATTAAGTTTCAAGCTCTTATGCTAATGGTAGGTCAGAAATAAAGCTAAGGAATGACAATGCAATTCTATTTCATGATTCAATGAAAATGAGAGCAAAAATTGCAATAAATAGAGTAATAAAATAATATTCATTTGACATTTCTAACGACTCTTCCTATTCCTACGGGAATGGAAAGCTTATTGAATGAAACAAAATGCTATACATCGAAGCTAGACACCTAGGATTAATAACCAATTGTGGAATATTGTTACAAATATATCAAGAAAATATTTTTTTAATATTATAAAATTAATATAATCTATAAAATTTAATAAGTGAAGACAATTATTTTTTTGATGTAGAAGTTTAAAGTTATAAAGATATATAGACATTTTTATTTATATTTTGGAATATATATAGTAGATTATAATTGTTAAATAAGAATACATTGAAATTTGAATAATTTTTTATTAAGAAGTCATAATTAAAAGATATTTAATCCATTAAAATCACTTAAAAAATAATTTTGGTCTTATCTAAGTGACTCTTTATATTCAGTCTATAAAGAGATTTATATCATGGTGAATGGTTCACAAACTATCATCCTCAAAATTATATTACAATCCTTTCTATATAGCAATATAATTTTTAAAATTCTCAATTAAAATGGCTTCCGAACTCCATAAAATCCAATGGTCTTTAGAAACCGCTGACATATTTCATTTACCTTTAATGAAATACTATAATGAACGACATTGTCTTAGCGTCTTGCCTTATAAGATGTTATCTTTTCCAACATACTTCTTTTGCCTTTAATGAAGTACTATAAGCAAGGGCATTGTCGAAGCGTGTTATCTTAGAAGATGCTATCCTTTCTGTTCTTTTTGACATTTATTTATGTTCATTGTGGACATTAAATGTGAATAAATTTAATTTTGGAAATCTTCGATGACTTAATTTTATTGGTGATATTATGACAATCTCTTGAGCTTCATTGCTGTTTTAAGGGGGAAAAAAAGTATTTATTCAATTCTCTAACAAATTATAAAAATTCAAAACGTCTATATAAATAAGCATACAGTTATATCCAAAAGCAATTTCAAGATTTAAGATTTATTTCAACTGTGAAAATACTACTCCTCTACTGCTCTGAAGATTTATTTTGTTTAGTAGTACCGTTTAATATTTATTTTTGTTAGCATTACCGTTTTCAATGCAATCTCACTCTATTCTCTTAGGACTCTCTTTAACACCCACCTTTCTACACGCAGAAACATTCCACTTGTAAAGTTTTGTCCATCTGCTTTAGGGAGGGGGAATCTTATTTCATCATGATTTACCTAGTCGTTTACAATTTTATATTTCTGAATGGTTTATCTCATGCGCAGAGCACATTTATTAGAGTTTCAATGCATTAACAGTTAAAAGAAAGATTCCTAAGGATGGAGATTTCATTATTGGCAGGCGTGGGCTAAGTCCAATTGACAAGACAGAACAACGAACAGTAAAAATTTTCAATTATAAAGTTTTGTCGCATCACATTCGCTTCTGTTGAATTGAAATCATGGACTGATATGACGATGATGATGTGCAAGCCCATCTGCAGGAGCTTACAGGCGAATACTACTTGTAACGATTTATTGAGAACCGAAGAACAGCAATGAATGCCACGTAGCGTCGAGCCAAAAGCTAGAATTGAAAAAGATAAGACGGCTACGTTAAAATAAGGATGAAGTTAGAGGAATCGAAAAATGTGCTCGTAAATAGTATGTTTGGGGGACCTCTCAACTCTTTTTATGGACGAACCCATTTGATATGCTTGGCTGTGCATACGTGGTTATCATTCCGACGTGGGCTTTCCCAACACGGCCGCTAAAGATAGTGGGAGAAATGAGTTAGAGAGATTCTCCAATAGGAGCTGCAAGATTAAAACTTAGATGGGAGCTGGCCATCAAGAGCGTTACGCCCAATTCAAACCTGGAAGAGTTTACTAAACCTATAATTTAATAATAAAAAAAAATAAAAAATAAAAATAAAAATAAAAATAAAAAAATAAAACAATCATCGGACAATATATTTTCCTATTCATTCATACATTCAATAAATAAACAAATTAGAAAAATAAATAAATAAACAAACAAATATCGAAATAAACAAACAAATAAATATCCACTCCTAAATTTATATAGAAGTATTAACTCTCTATGTCTCCTATAAAATATCAGAACAATATTATTATATATTCTAACTATTCACTAATATATGTTACAAGGGAACATCAAACTCCTCTAATAGTTACCATTCCAATAAACTAGATCCTACATGAATTGTTGAATTGTTTTATATTGATAATTTAATTTATAATTATTTAAATTATGGTATATTTTGATAAATTAATTTATATAATTTATTTACTTTAATATTTCCTTCATTAATTTATCATAGTGTTAAGAGTATAAGATGGAGAATTTATTAATCCTTCAAACTTATTATGTGTAATTAATTTGTTGAAGATATCTGCATTGACCTTGAATGGGATAGTACTAGAGATGAATGTTGTATTGTTAATCATGCTTCCATATGAAATAGACATGAAACTTGACATTATTTGTATGCTCAACAAATATTAGAATGTGAACAAGTTTAAGAACATTTTGATTTTTTGTAATATAACATCATAGGCTAAGTTTGTGGTAATTCTACTCCTACATTTATGCAATGTAGCCATATTGTTTCACTAGATAAATCCTTACGCTACTTGATATTTTGTTTCAATAGAAGATTGAGAAATAAAAAAATTGTTCTTGCTCCCCTCCTCAGACAAGATTAGATCCCAAAAAGAAAAAAGAAAATCTAGATGTGTATTTCCTTTCATCAATAGAACCTACATGATCTGTATCCGCGTAACATGTCAAGAAGAATTGAACATTCATTTTGTATTCTAAGCCATAATACATTATATCTTGAGTGTATCTCAATATCCTCTTTGTTGTTTTCAAGTGACCCATCTTCAACTCTTACATTAACCATGAAAGATAATTGACAACATATCTAATATCTGGATTAGTGTGTGATAAGTAAATGACACTCCTAATAACTTTTCAATAAAGAGTGGCATTTACTAGTGGTGATGGATCTGAATGAGAAAACTAAAGACTTGTATCCATAGGTGTTGCAATAGGTTTATAATTCATAATCTCAAATGTCTCATGCATGGTCTCTAAATATTTCATTTGAGACACAAAGTTGAGGTGCACTTTTTTCCATTCTTCTAGACTAAGATAATAATTTAACAACTTGAGGTATGTCATGTCAAACAATCATTTAAGATTATTATTTATTACATCTATCATCTTCATTGAGCTGCCAATGTTGACTATGTCTTTCACAACTACCCTCCTTCATACATGAGGCAGAGGTTTGGATTATATGGACTCCCTTGGTATCCATGCTGAATGAGATGATAATCAATATTTATACACCAAAATTTGGGAGCTTTTTTGAGACTATATAAATACTTGAAGAGTCTACATACCTTTTGTTCTTTACCAAGTGAGACAAAAACCCTCTCATTAGATTGTATACACTTCCTTTTAAATGTATTCATCCAATAAAACACTTTAAACAAACATTTGATGAAATCTAGATTGAAATTGTGAAACCATAACAAAGACCATTCTAATAATCTTTATCTTACTTGTGAGAGTAAATTTATGCTCTTTGTCAATTCCTTCTTTGTGGGTATAACACTTTGATACAGGTCTTGTCATGTAATTGTCAATGGTGCCATATTCTTGTTTGTTGTTTTCAATATTCACTTGCAACTAATATGCTTCTTCCTAGCTGGAAAATCAACAAGATTCCATATATTGTTCTTCATCACTGGTTGATATTTTTCATCGATGACCTCTTTCTAAGGTTTTGACCTATAGGCTTCTCAAGTCATTGATGGATCAATGATTATTCAATTGTGCTCATTAGGGAAAAATTAACCTCTACACGAACCATGCTACTATTCCTTGGTCCTATATTGAAGGTGTGTAGGACTCTATTTAATTTTAAATCTCATATGGTACTTACGAATATGATGACCAATATTAGTAGGTGGTGGAGGGTATGTCTAACCAACATTATTGTCCTCATTCTCACTACCATTATCAACATTATAAATTTTTACAGTTCTAATGCTTGTATAAGGTGACTGTGTGGAGGGTGGATTAGATTCATCTTTCTCATCAAATAGAACATCACTATTGATATTTATCTTCCTAGATTTTGGACCCATGAGTCTATATGTCTTCAAATCTTCATTGTAGCTAATAAAAATGCATGCCAATAATTTGTTCTCTATTTTTTATTTTATTATTAGGGACATTCATATATGATTTACAATGGATATAAAGATGTGATATAGAAGGATTATACCCAATCCATGTTTCTTGTGGAGTAATGCCATTAAGAAATTTTATGGGTTATCGATTTAGTAGGTAGACTATCTCATGAACTACTTCTACCTATGATGTATAAGGGAGGTCTAAGTTGTCAATGATGTTGTGTATTATTTCTACAATAGTGCAATTTATCCATTCTATAACACCGTTTTATTATGGAGTATCAGGTGCAATATACTGTTGGTGAATGTTATGTGCTTTTAATAATTCAAATAATTATTTGTTGGTCCATTACCCCTCTCAATCTAAGTGGAAGATGTGAATTCTAGGACTAGTTTTTTATTGCATGATGTCTTTGAATTCTTATAAAAGCACCAAAACTTGATCCTTAGTCTTTATGTAATATATCCACATTTTTAGTGAATAGTCATCAACAAATGTTTGAAAATACTAGAATCCAGTAACATAAGAGCACGTGGTCCTATAAAGAATAGTGTGTACCATATCTAATGACTCAAGAGCCCTATATGTACTTATGCCAAATGATACTCTATTTTTCTCCAAGCTAAACAATTGAAACATATATTAGTACATTTTATGGGTGATGGAAGACATATCACCATGTTGTGTCTATTGAGTACATTTATGTACCCAAAACATAAGGGTCAATACATTATGTGCAAGAGTTTAGACGTGATGATATATTTTATAACTAAAGCTTGACTGGATAATGGACAACATCAAAATAGAACAATTTTTCTATAGTAGAATATCTTGCAATAATTTTTGAGATTTAAGAGTTATCATGAATGAGGCACATATTATTAGTTTTTTGTTGATCAAATTCAACCATGAGGTTATGACCATACAATTGTTTTATAGATAATAGATTTGTGGTGAGGCCTATAACATATAGGATGTGAGTGATTTTCCATCTATGATTACTAAGAGGTATGAAAATGTCACCAATTCCTTGGATACTATATGATGTATCATATAAAATATATATATTAACTTGATAACATGAAGAGGTAAAAGTGGTGAATTAATCATTTCATCCTATCATGTGCCTTATGGAACTAGAATCCACATACCTTACTTCATTTTGATGGGATTTGTATTCAGTTGTCTATGTACCATAGACATAATCCACATATGATGAACCATTATATTTAGAAACATTCTAATGTTACTACTATTATATAGACATATATTTATAATTACATGTAGATTATGACTTCTTATTATTCTATCCTTACAATTATTTTTGGGGGTTAAGATTCATGTTGTTGGGTGAGCATTGTGTAAATGCATGATAGAAATAATCTTTTAGTCAATAGATTTGACATATCCCTTGAGAAGGGGGTTGGTTCCCATGTTGATGGCATTGTTTTTTTACATTAAGGAGTGTGTTTGTAGGCTTCATCGGCCTCTTCCCCTTCTAATGGTATACCAATGCATGCTATTTTTCATATTATTATTTTATGTTCATGGATTATCCTTGTTGCAAGATATTAACCATTTTTCCATAATATGATTTGGTATCTAATATATTAAGAGACATCACAAATATCTTGTAGGATATTTGCAGTGCTCTCAAGATGATGGTTAGCAGGGAGTTATTTACACATTGTCTCCAAATGATAAAATCAAGTCTCATAATTATACAACACAATGAAAAAATCTTTTAAATTTCTCACATCTTCAAATCAAGATACTAAAGCTAACTTTGTAAATGAAGGATCATATTCTTGGTCATAGCTTTGTAAATAGTAATAAGTTTCTCCAGGAAGTTTTGGTAGTAGTAATATCTCAAATATGAGGTTGGACCTCATTTGATAAAATTTTCCTTTTTATTTCATTTATTGAACATGGAATATTATTAGTTAGCATTTAAGGTGTTTTTATTGACCGTCCTATCTACAAATAGGTAGAGATATTTAACTTTAAAGTGAGACTTCACTTTAATTTTCAATGCAACATAGTTATCATCAAAAATTAGCTTTGTATCATGTATATAAATTATTTGGACATTTATAGCCTTGTTTTACAAAACTATTTGTCCGAGAGGCATTGTTTCCTTATTAATCTAATATATTTCCTTTTATATATAATTTAAGACAAATATACCAAACATATTCAAATTTTTAACCTTCAAATATACCTAAAAATATATGGAATAATATCATCCTTTATATATACTCAAAGGTATCTAAAAGAGAGATTAAATAAGGTGTGATTAGAGTGATGGGTAAGTGCACCAACTTGGGGGACAAAAAAGGTCATACTTGTGGACATGATTTTTCTAAAATTTCAAATATGTGAAGTTTTACAAATAATTAGAGATGACTACACTCAAAATTTGAAGATGGTATAAAAACATGAATTGTAGAATTTTTAGTCTAGTTTCTAAAAAACTATTATCTTAAAAAAAATGGTTAAGTATAAACATGTCAAACATCTAAAATTGAATTGCACCATTCCATGCTACCCACCATTTTTTTAGCATCATTAAATATTATTATAAACCATTTGCTAAATATTTTGATTAAATCTTCTAATGTGTTACAAACCCTTTTTTATATTTATTTGTTAAATATTTTTGTAATTAATTTTAAAATTAAATATATCCTAAAAACTAATAAAAAATCGATAGCCATCCATGCGACCCTCCCTAACTACCTCAAAAAAATTGAAACTTATTATTTTTTAATTGTGGGTAGAATTAGGCCTAAATTATTACCATATACTTTGTTTTACATTTGGATCAATGAAAAATAAGTTACATAAACATGAATAAGCATGTATGGGTGAGGCATGTAGTGGGATAAAAATGTGTTATTAGAAATAAATATAGTTTGAACCCTTAAAATAGCCCCAAAATTAAAGAAATCATACATTTAGAAAGAGGATAATGTGATCATCATAATGATAATAATTTTTTGAATTTTGATGTTAAAATTCATAGTGTATTTGGTGATTGAAGTTGAATTTTATTGGTTTTTCTTAAAATTCTTTATCTCGGCTGTAGATGCACAGTCCTAAGCTGTTGTCATAGAAATCCAAGCCATTTCTGAGCCTAAAAGTGTAGTTTTAAATTCAAATTCAAATAATACATACACATTATAGAACTTGTATGCATTGTATAACATGTACACACTATATAATGAACTCTACAACGTGTACACATTGCTTTGTTATAAGTCTAAAACCAACTCAATGAGCATTTGTGAGTTGCACATGAAGCCAACCTTGTCCACAAGCTTATATTTACTACTCTAAATGTTAAGTATAAGAAATTAAATTCTTATATTTTAAATTTGTTTTAGTAAATATAAGAAATTAGGGTCACTCAACATCTGATAGAGTTGGTATCATAGTTGCATTCCTTATGATGTGGAAAATAGTTTTTCAAAATCCAATCAGCTCAATTCTTAGGCATTTTTAGGGTCTAACTATTAATATTAAACCTAGGGATTTTAGGACATAACTTTTGCAATTGATAACTATTTTTGGTCAACATATAGTCATTTTTTAGGTTTTTATGCATTTTATATTGATTCTTAGAATTTATAGGAGTCTTAGGTTTGTCAAAATTAAACTTTTCATACCACTCATTTTGAAATTAATGTAAAGTGGTGTGATTGGGGTAGCATAGGTGACATTGATGAACTACATCAAACAACTAATTTTTGTTAATTTTACTTGTTCATCATCCTTCCCTCATCCTTGATCACTTTCTACTCATGCCTCATCACCCCTAATCACTCTTTCATCATTCATCATTGTCTCTAATCACTCACTCATTTACCTTGACTATCCTTAGTCATCTCTAATCATTCCCTCATTGACCCTCACTATGCCTCATCATCCCTAATACCTCACTCCTTGTCAATTTTCATCCCTAATCACTCCCTCATTGACCCTCACCATCCCTCATCATCTTTAATCACTCCCTCATCATCCCTAATCACTCCCTCATTAGCTTTCACCATCCTTCAATGTCCCTAATCACTCCCTCATTGGCCTTTACCATCCCTAATCACTGCTTCATCATCCCTAACCACTCCCTCCTCATTTCTCATCATATTTAATCACTCCCTTAATGACCCTTAACATTTATCATCATTTATAATCACTCCCTCATTTCCCCTCACCATCCTTCATGATGTAGATCCCTATTGCATACTCTGCTTATCCAATCTCTTTGCCAATATCCATGCAGGTATTTTTAGGGTCTAAGTATTAAACTTAGGGATTTCATGGTATAAATGTTTTAATTTATATCCATTTTTGGTAAACATATAGTCATTTATTAGGCTTTTATGCCTTTCAGATTGATTCTAGCATTTTTAAGAGTCTTAGGTTTGTCAAAATTGAAGTTTTCAAACCATTAACTTTGAAATTGATGTAAATTAGTGTTATTGGGGTAGCATAAGTCACTTTGATGACTTTTAAACATCAAACAACCACTTTACATGTTAATTTCAATTGATAATCACCTCACCCTCATCTTTGATCACTTCCTACTCATCCCTCATTACCTCTAATCACTCTATCATCAATCCTTATTATCCTTAATTACTCCCTTATTGACCCTCACTATCCCTAGTCATCTTTAATCACTCTCTTATCATCCATAATCACTCCTTCACTAGCTCTCACTATCCCCCACCATCCCTATCACTACCTCCCTATCTTTCATCATCCTTAATCAATCTCTCCTTATCCCTCATTATACCTAATCACTTTTTTATCCAGACTCACTCTCTCCTCATCCCTAATCACTCTTCTATTAACATTAGTTATCTTGTATCATCTTTAATCACAAAGAATTATCATTCTTAATCATTACTTCATTGATTACCACCATCCATTATCATCCTTAATAACTTACTTCTCATCCCACATAATACCTAATCAGTCTTTCTTCATCCCTCATCATCACTAATCCCTCCCTTATTGACCCTCACCATCCCTCACCATCCTTCATCACTTCGTCATTAACCCTCGCCATCCCTTACCATCCCTAATCGCTCCCTCATCATTAGCATAAGTATATACTCTAAATATATCTTTGATTCTAATCATATGTTGTTTAACTCATTATAATATAAATTAACTATTTTATAGGGCCTGTGTTGTCAATAACCATTTGTGATAGTCTATTTTATTAGTGAAGAAATTAGATGATATTCCAAATTTATAGTAAAGTAACATAGGTATTAACACAAAATAGAGTCTAAATTTTACTTCATTGAATTATATTTGTTCTGAAGATAACTAAATGAAAATTTATTTGGTTTTACCTTTGGCAGTTTGGTTTAAAAGATAAAAATTAAACACACATCTCTTGTATAATTTTCTAATTATGAGAAGATTTGAATTACATGTAATGTTATTTAGTGTTTCCCATTCATGTATAAATTGAATCTTGGTTAGGTTCCCACATGCACTCCTTATGTGTGTACTGTGTCCCAAATATTTTATGTATTGCATGAAAAATGAACATGTATTCATGTTAACACAAAAATATGTTTCTACAAATTGTGAAACACTAGTTTAACATGGTGTAGATGTTCATCCAATGTTTTATAAATATTAATATGTCATTAAGGTAGATTAAAAAAATGTCATAGGTAAAGGGCCTAAGGATGTCGTTCAACATCTTGAAATGAATGAATTAGTTATATGATTTATCCTCAAAGGCATAATAAACTAGTCAATCAATCCTTCCTTTGTTTTTTAGAGTATATTCCAAATGTCTAAAGGTTTAACATGAATATGATGATACCCAAACTTAAAATCAATTTTGGAAAAGACTTCTACACCATGGATATGGCTATAAAATTCCTTAATATTTAAATGAGGGTAATATTTCTTCACGTTAATCTTGTTAATATTTTTTTAATTGATTCAAAACTTTGACACAAACACAATTGGGTTTCTGCAAGGCAATGATTTGGGCATGATATGTCCATTATCCATAATTTCATGGATCTATCACTTGATTTATTCATTCTATAGATACGATATGTTTTATAAAGAGGTTTGGGGTAGAGTTATTTAAGGGATCAAATCAATAGTTTTTTTTAGTGTATAGTATGTAGGAATTTATTTAGGTGGCTAAAAGATATATTTGTATTCATCTAGTTTATGGTTTAATTATTTCATATTTTTTAGTGTTGGATAAACCACACTATGATATGGTGACATAAGGATGTCATTAAACATTTAATTATTACCATTAAGAGTATAATTCTTAGGATAAATGATAATATTATTATACTTTTTGGCACTAATGACTGAAAGCTTATGAATTAACTATGATATGTGGTATTTCAGATTCAGATAATCTATCACAAAATTTCAAAGATCTAATGCATAGACTACATGTCAATGGTAAATAAATGTATTAATAGATGTAAAACATCACACACCTATAATGGTGAGATGTCATAAAGGATTACATCTCTAAAAAGTTTGATTTTGTATACCAAGTGACACTAATAGGTGATCCATTTCTTCAGGATTACACTAGAACATATAATAGTGTATGGTTATGGATGATGTATGAATTTCAAGTTCAACTTTTTAAAATATGATTGAGGAAAAATTAAATTCTTCTGACATTCATTAGAAATGATAAAGTGTATTGTCTCACCATTGATCTACATTTGTTAATGAAATAATTTTTTTTAATTAATATAATTTTTTTTTGGGGGTGGGTGGGGGGGGGAAGTAGAAATATTTTTAGTACTGACCATATCATTGGGTTCATAATCTATTACATACTTAACATTTAATAGTGCTAAATAACTTGTACCCACTTCTAGAGATGTGCAACTAGAGAGCTCATAGTGTGACACTCTTCATTGGATTGAATATTGAAGTTATGAATTAAGCACCACTTTTCAATCTTGGACTACTTGTTATAATCATATGAAAATTATTTTCCACTCTCTACTATGATGACTCAATCAATATACATACAAATAGAAGGGCTTATATATAATTATTCATATCATAAAATATCCTCATATGAAAATTAATTGATTGGTTTCAGGAAATCATATATCTTGGTGATCCTCATGTATTTACTACCCATTTTTGGTTCTATGGTTGTTTTACTTACATCTCTTTTTATGGAAGATTTTCAATTGTGAATTACATCATTTATAATAGGCCCATATTTTTTCATAGATGTTAAATATTCATGTTTAAAATTTGCCTCCACATAATTTTGATCACTATGTCTTATATTTTATGCTAGCACTCAACTCTCCACTTGTATCTCCTAACACTATTATACTTCAAAAAGTTACCACCATCAAGGTATTAGATGGAGTGATTAAGGATGAGGAAGGATGAAGAAGAATTAAGTAGAGATGATGAGGGAGTAAATAGGGATGGTGAGGGTCAATGAATGAGTGATTAGGGATGGTTATTGATGGTGAGGATTAATTAGGGAGTGATTAGGGGAGATGTTCAATGAAGAATGAGTAATTAGAGATGATGAGGTATGATGAAGCAATGATTAGGGATGATGAGTTGATGTAGGAGAAAAACTACCCAATATAAATGGTGATCTAGTTTAAATGTTTAGAGTATTTATAAGGTGGTCAAGCTCATAATAAATTTGTATGAGTCTTTCTAAGTTTCTAGTTTTGTGTCAATATTGAATTAGAGTTCTATTGGACTTTATTGCTAAATCTTTCATTTGAATTTTTGATCTTTCATATATACTTCAATCTTGTTTCATAAGTCGAACATTAAATTTGGTGTGGTTAGAATTTATCAAGGATTTTAGGTTGTTACAACACATATACATAAGCTCATATATGAGAAATATGTTGGTAGTTGAGTTAGCTAAGGACACTCTCAACATACAAAAGAAGTTAGAATTCAGTTGATGGTTATTTGGTAATAATAGTCTTGTCCATGTCTTATTTTGTATTTAGAGTTAGATTAAAGAGAGTTGGAGGGGGAAGGATTTGAAAGGATGAATTTAAATATATCCAAACAAGTGAATAAAGATAGGTTTTAATTATTTTTAGACAAGAAAGCAAACAAACCCTACATCTTCTTGAATATGTGAAAAGATAGTTAATAGTGTGCATGATAATGAAACATGATTAGTAAGAAGTTATTTATGATATTTGTGCAAGTGGTAAGTTTAAAATAATTTTTATTTGATGGTGATTATAGCATTTTTCATTTGATTTTAAACTATTTTGAATGTTCAAATTACAAACTAGATACCATGTGATTTTACAAACTATAACTTAAAATTTGAGTGAAGGTCAGAGTCTTGTGGAAGAGGAGATTCTATTTGGTGAGATTTTGGAATATATGAGTAATTAGTAACTTTAATTAACAATTACCTAATAGTATTTGCACATTATATGTTGTTATTCTGCTAAGGACATTTTATGTTAAACAACACAAAACTATCTTTTATGAGCAAAAGTTCTAAGTATACATCTATGTGAGAAGGTATATGCATATATTGGAGTGAACATTAAAATGTATGTGTTGGTGATTTGACTATAATATGATCATGAAGTATTATAATCTTTCAAGTATATTTCATATATTTGGATGAGAAAAAAGAAAACTGACACAATCATGTAGTCATCAAGAAACTTAACATAATCAATGTGGTATCTCATGGAAATTGGAAAATTGAATGTTATAAATGGAACACATTGATTATTCAAAGTGTGTAAACATTGTGCATAGGAGTTTCAAACTTCATGTTTATTTATAACCCTTTTTAGAATGAATTAAAATAAATAACCTCTTCTCAGATTACTATAGACTTTGATTGAGTACACAGTGTATTCAAATTTGGTTAAGTCAATCTACTGTAGCTTAAAAATGGAAATATAACAATAAAGAAATATGCATATGATCAAATCAGACATTAGACAATAGTCAAAGTAATTAGAAACACCTTTGGAAGATTTAAATCTCATTTTCACCCTTCTCAAGTTTGTGAAACGAGTCCAAACCCTATATTAGGGTTTCTACTTTCAAAGAGAGTTTTTAGGAGTTGTAAATATCAATATTTCATGAAATTTGGTGAAAATTTTGAGTTCAACATGCACAAATATATTATAGTGTTTTTAAATTGGGTAATTATGGATAAGTATGTATGGGGGAGGATTGTGTGGTAGACCACTTAGAAGGAAACCTAAAGACCTAATATGAGAGTAGAAAGGTCTAGAAAAATTTATCAAATAGTTTAACTAAAACCTAGAACTTTGTGAATAAATGGGATATATTATAGGTTATACATAACTATGGTTAATTTGATGATTTAAGTCTATACAAGAAGAGTCTATGATAGAGTAAGAGGTAGTGTATGATATGATGAATATGTTGAGAGGTTAAGTAGGGTTGAAAAGAAGTTAGAGAGAACTTGAAGGAGTGTAAGGAAGCCTACCATATCAATATTAAATCATAAGGAACTAGAGACAATATCTGATCCAATATTCTATAAAGTGTAAAGACTAGTAAGGGGGATAGCCTCAAAGTAAGAGAGATTGAATGCATTGAATAAGGAGAATAGAATAAAGAATTTAGTGAGACCATCTGAAGAATGGCAGAGAACAAATGAGATTAATAAAGTGTAGATGTGAATTTGAAATGTGTGTAAGGTATAAAATCAAAGATCAAGTAATAAAATAATAAGTGAAAGCTATGTGGATATTGGCAAAGAGCTTAGACAATAAGAGTATGCAGTAGGGCTCTGCATCATGAAGAATGGTGAGGGGTAATGAGGGAGTGATTATAAATGATGAGTAATTATTAGGGTAAAGAAGGAAATTATTAGAGATGATGAGGGATAAGGGTGGAGTGACTAGGGATGATGAAGTGATGCCTAGGGATGGTAAAATTGATTGATGGAGTGATTAGGGATGATGAGGGATGGTGAGAGTCAATGAGTAAGTGATTAGGAATGACAAGGGATTGATTAAAGATGATGAGGGATGGTGAGGGTCAATCAGGGAGTGATGAGGGATGAGGAGCAACAAGGAGTGAGTTATTAGGGATGATGAGGCATAATAAGGGTTAATGAGGGGGTAATCAAGGTTCATGAGGGAGTGATTAGAGATGACTAGAGATAGTGAGGGTAAATTAAAGAGTGATTAGGGACAACAAATAATGATGAGAGAGTGATTAGGGATGATGAGGTATAAATAAGAAGTGATCAAGGATGAGGGAAGGATGATGAAGAAGTGAAATTAACACAAAGTGGTTATTTGATGTGTGTACCCCAATCACACCAATTTTCATCAATTTCAATGTGAGTGGTTTTAAAACTTCAATTTTGACAAACCTAAGACTCATAAAAATGCTAGGAATCAATCCAAAAGGCACAAAAACATAAAAAATGACTATATGTTTGCCAAAAATTGATATCAATTGTAAAATTTATGTCTTGAAATCCCTAGGTTTTATATTTAGATCCTAAAAATGTCTATGTACTAACCTGATTAGATTTTGAAAAACTATTTTCTACATCATAAGACATGCAACTATGATACCAATTCTATTAGATGTTGAGTGACCCTAATTTTTTATATTTACTAAAATAAATTTATATTATAAGAAATTAAATGTAAAAATATAAATGTAAATTTAGAGTAGTAAATATAAGATTATGGACCAAGTTATTTTCACCTACAACTCCTAAATGCTCATGGAGTTGGTTTTCGACTTATAACAAAGCAATGCATTATATAATGCATATGCATTATGTAGTATACTATATAGTGCATTCATGTTATACAATGCATAAGTGTTATTTGAATTTACAATAACATGTATGAGTTACTATTTTTAATAACACATATGTGTTATGGATCGGTAATTATCAAGCCATAATTTCAATAATTTGATCATGTTAATTAAATAACATGATCATGTTATTTAATAACATGATTTCAATAGTTATATAATATAATAACATTACCTAAAATTCCCACATAATTATCCCCCAACTCTGTGGATGTACCATGATACATGTTACTTAGAAAGTATGAGAAAAGAATTTAGTCTATCTATAAAACATACCTAGAAAGTGTAGACACTTAATTTTCATCACCCTGATGTTGTAATTGGTATTGTCATCACTATTTACCAATACATACTAGTATTAATAATCAAACCTAAGTTAATGATTGTTACATCCTAATTTTTTCATCACATTCTACTATAACCCTAATATTTTTGAAGATATCCCTAACCTTACCCTTCACTATTCACAACATCACCCGAATCAATTAGTCAATCAATCCAATTTAAAAATTAAATCTCTCCAATCCCATAAATTTTTTAATTAGATTAATCAACTAACTAATCCTATCATGGAGTTTATTAATACTAATCAAAAAATCCATTGAAATATAAATTCCATAATTTCTAAAATCAATAAATCAATTTAGTCTCAAATTAATGACATCATCAATCAACATGGGAAATGTCATTGAATTCAAGGCAAGGGAAAAATGTTCAAATCAATCCATTATTTATAAATACTAATCCTTAGACATCCAAATCCCCCCATTTGTGAGTCAACTCCCCTCATTTGATGACCAATTTGACTTATTTATAACACTTGATCTTGAATAAAATCACATGTTCCATATCATTTCCAAAAATATATAAATTCAACTACCTTAATCTATTTTAATCAAGCTTCCATATCCTAACTACATTTTTATAATTGACAGATCACATATTATGATCAATCTATCCACTTATCTATAAAATCCTTCATCTTATAAGGGGACATGTTTCTTGATCATATATGCGTCACCTATTGAGCAACCATATTCCCATCTGAAATCTAAGAAAAATACATAATAAGAAGGCATTCTTCATTTGTGTAAGTGAAGGGGCATTCTGAATAGGTATTTAGATCAATCATAGGTAATTTTATCTAGTTACATTAGGATTTTAAATGTTTTTTGAATTTATAACATGTATTACTTTAACATGACATTACACATTTTTGGAATGCTTGGTGGAACTCCTTATCCACAATATTTTTTCCATTAGACTTACTTGAGTTTCTTATCTTAGATGGTCTAGTTTTAGAAGCTAATTAGGATCAATTTGAGTAAAATTTAATTTTCTATCTTCAAATTTATGTTTTCTATGTATAACATTTATTTTATGTTTAGCAACATCTCCATTCTCATGAACAAAATTTTCATAAAATTGTCCAGTGTCTATATTCTACTTCTTTATGTGTCTTTTTATAATATCTACGCACATATTGTGATGTTTGAATCACTAGCACCATCCACATCTAACCATTTGGAATGTATGTTTAACTATTATTTTATGTAGTGTATTTTTTTTAATGTTTAATTTTAAACATTTGGCATAAATGTGTAACTATTTAGTATCTAAGTTTTATCTGTGTGGTTTGTTTTATTTTAACATTTAGATTTAGTCATTCAACATATGTGTGTACTTGTTCAATGTCTACATTTTATTTGTATTTTTCTAATGTGAAACAACATCTATGTACACATCATGGTGTCTACATGGTTAGTACCATGTAAATTCTAAAAAATTCCATGTGTGTTATGTGTTATAACATCTACTTGTTTTGATTACTAACTTCTAGGTTTTTTTTTGTCAAATACTCTAAAAAAATCAATACCCATCATTTTTCCATGTTTGATTATCAAAGGCCCATAATCCAAACAACATACACACATAAATCATTTAATATTAATTATTATCTTTGATTTGGATTATTTATTTCTCTTTTTGTGTTTATGTATTTTACAGCTAAAGTACCGTGTATCCTCTTCCCTCACAACACAAGGTAAACATGGGAATATGAAATGGTCTAGGTCATTGGTGTTACCCTAGGATTTGTTGCATATGATCTTTCCTTGCACCATAAGCCATTTTAGGAAACTAAAAACAAAATGAGCTTACTTTATCTATATTTATATGATATTGTAAATATAATTTTTTCACCTAATGTAGAGACAAACTCGTGTTTTGATGGACTATATAAATTCAATGGTTTTGACATTGTCATTAGCTAATCATGCACCTACTTTATTGGTACCATGAAGTTAGGCGGTTTTATCAACCTATACCTAGGCATTATGTGACACCTTTATCTCATGGATTTAGGTCTCAACGTACTAAGAGATATATAGAGGATACCCGTAGTTACCCTTAATATCCTAATTTATGAGTCTATTTACTGTAGATATATAGTGGGGTCAAAAACAAAAAAATCTATAAGATCACCTACCACATGCTTTTTAGGGTATTATGGGTGGGCTTATAGATCATGATAATCTAAATTGAGTAGAATTAACTAATTTTTTAATACCTCTTGTTATATATCATTTATTTACCTAAACTAATAATCTAAAAAAGCTAAAAAACACTCAAACTAAGTCAAATAGAACACAAATCAAAACCAAAAAAATAAAATCTTCCAAATTATGTTAAATGAAAACATAATATAAATCAAACCAATCTTTCCAAATCCAAATAAAATCCTAAATCAATCAAATCCAACTAAAATCATGGAACCTACAATGAGGTACCAACTAAAATGAAATCAAAATTTAGATAACAAAACTATTTTGTCATAATATGTTATAGTTTTATAAAGAACACATTCATAATGATGATAATGATAGTCTAACTAATTAGAGAAAATAAAATTACAAAGACAATGATTTATGAAAGTTTGATCTAGTTGAAGCCCAAATTAACTAGTACCTATATGATAAAAATATTCTCCTAGGCCTTGTAAATATAGGGTGTTGATCTTCCATATAATTAAAATCCTAAAAACTTATCTCGCATCCTTAGTAAGAAAAATAAAAACAATCCCAACAAATAGAAAGCTACCTCTAGCCATTAGGTAAACCAAAACCTATTTAATTTCAAGTATACTTATCAAAATTCAAATCCTAATGTTAGCCATGTCACTTATGGTAAAATAAAAATGATTCTAGTGAATCAAATCCACCAAGACCAAAACTATGTCATGCTAGATAAAATCTAATAACTTACACAAACATTGGCCAATTTGGCTTCCCATATCATCCTTACATAATTTGATCCTTCACAGTAGAATTTGTAATTAAAACAATTAAAATATAATAAACTACAATGCAACAACAAATAAACTTTTTTGACACCCAAATTCAATAAAAATCCACTAATGTCATTTATAGGCAATTGATTTGATAAAGAATGTTAAACAATGAAGGATGTTTTCCAAGGATTATAAGAGGGAAATTAGAACATGAAATATATGTTTGAAGAGTTGTGTACTTGCCCATTTGACTATGACATGTTGAAAGTCCTATTTCTATTATATATTGAGCAAGATAAATTTGAGAAATGCAAGGGAAAAGGTGAATCAGTAGACCATGTCAAGGGTTTCATTAAGTTGTGTTAATAGGTAACCTATAATGAAATTTATCTACATATCTTGTTCATAGAATCTTAAGTGGACATAATATAGAATGGTTTCAATAGCTACTAAAGGGATCCATAACCACATTCGTTGACCTATCTAAATGATTCCTAATACATTTATCCTATAACATTGAGCACATGTTCACCATCATGGACCTCTGTAACACCAAAAAAAGAAATAGGTAAATTTTCTCCACCTTTCTATATAGATAAAGAGGCTTTGCAAGTAAATTCTACATTCAATTCTTAAAAATCAAATAGTCAACATATTTGTGGCCAATCTAAATTAGGAAATGACATTATAACTTCAAGTACATTATTACACAACATTCAATGATAACATTGAGGAAGGTTTTAAAATATATAAATTTCTCATCATGAAAGTATTGGTGAAATTATTCCCTAGGAACAAAAAAAATCAACAACGAACTGATAAACCTAAATTGTTTAAAAAAAAAGGTTGGTTGGTGATGGAGTTACCAATGCTATACACATTAAAGTATTTTAGAATACCTCCCACATAATTATTCCTTAGGGAGAACCCTAAAAATGAAGACACTATACTCCCTTAAAGAATCCTTGTAAGTTATCTTCCATAAGTTGATCACCATAAATATGATTAATTATCCACAATCCAATCCCTTCAATGAAAATCAAACAAATCCCATACTATACAAGGAAAATAAATATTGTGAGTTTCATAAGGGGTAAGTACACAAAGTTGGAGGATTAAAAAGTGCCTACCCATGGACATGTTTTTATTAAAAATTTTAAATTCTATTGATAATTTTAGATGTTTAAATTCAAAATTTGATGATGTTGTAACAACATGAATTATATAATTTAGAGTCTAGTTTCCAAAACACTATTTGTTTTTTCAAAAAATTGGTGAAGTATAACTAGGTAAAACATCTAACATTTGAATATGAATTTAAATTTAAATAAAAAATACAAAACAAAAAAAACATAATAGATAGTTGACCGTGTCACACCTCATTCTTTAGAATCATTTAATATTGTTTAAAACAATTTAGTGAAACTTTAGATAAGATGATATAAATTTTAACTTTATTATTTTACAATTTTTTGATGAATAATTTTTTTATTAAAATTAAAAATTAAATAGATCCTAAAACCTAAAAGGAAATGGATGGTTGGTTATGACACCACCACCACCACCCCTGTGCCACCCGCCGCACCCCCCCCCCCCCCCTCGCCGCACAACTACCTCATAAAAAAAGGAAACTAGTTTTTTTAATGTGTGTAAAATTAAGCCTAGTTTATAACCATATATATATATATATATATATATATATATATATATATATATATATTTATATATATATATATATATATATTTGCATTTGGATCAATGAGTAAAATATTTGCAAGCATATATAGGCATGTATATTTTTTTCATATAGTGGCCTCAAAAATATATATTTATAAATCAACATAGATAGATACCTTAAAATAGTCCAAAAATTTAAAATATCATATATTTGGAAAGCACAGAGCATTCTTGTGATTGTGGTAATAATTTTACGTATATGATAATTTAAATTCATAGTCTAGTAGGTGATCAAATTTTTTTTTTGTTTCTTTTATCAAAATTATTAGATTTAACTCTGTTGATGAGTCCAAGACTTTGGCTTGAGAATGCAAGCTATTTATAAGACAAAAAATTTGGGTTTTGAGTTCAAACTCACCATAACATGTACATGTTATTGCATGTAAACATTTAAATCAACAAAAATGAGCACATTTGATTTATGAAAAATAACCTAGTGTATAAGTGTTATTTACATAATGCAAATGAATTATCACCACTGGGTGTAGTGATAATAACGTATACACATTGTGGTATAGTGAAGTCATGAGTGGATAAAATGCAAAAGGGGAAGCAATAGAATGTGAGGGTGTGATGGGGGGTCATTTACTGAAATAAATGTTTCCTAAGACATTTTTTATATAAATTTTATTATGATTAACCATGATGGACATCTATAAAACCAAACAAAGAAATACGTAAATTTTCTCCTCATTTCTATAGAGATAAAGAGGATTGGAATGTACATTCCCACATTTAATTTCTAAAAAGCAACTAGTCAACATATTTATGGTTAATCAAAATTAGTAAATGAAAATAAACATTCAAGTACATTATGACACAACATACAATTTAACATTGAGAAGGGTGTTCAAATATAGAAATTTATCATCATGAAAGGATTGGTGAAACTATTATCTAGGGACCAAAATAATCAACCACAAACTGATAAACCTAAAGTGTTTCAAAAAAATTAAATAAAAAGTTGGTTGGTGATGAAGTGACCAATGCTAAACACATTAAAATAATTTATATTACCTCCCACATAGCTATTATTCATAGATAAACCTAAAAATGAATAAATTACACTCCCTTAGAGTATTGTTGGAATTAATCTTCCATACAGTGGTCACCACAAATATGATTGTTTACCCATAAACTAATTCCTTTAATGATAATCAACCGAATCGCACATGGTACAAAGAAAAATAATTTTATTAGTTTCTTAAAGGATAAGGGAAAAAATTTAGGGGATGAAAAAGGGCCTACCCATGAACATATTTTTCATTAAAAATGAAAAATTTAAACTTTTATAGATAATTTATGATGGCTACACTTAAAATTTGAGGATGGTGTAAGAACATGAATTATATAATTTTGAGTCTAGTTTCCAAAAAAATATTTTTATAAAAAAATGGTTAATTATAGTTAGTTAAAACATTTAAAATTTGAATAGGAACACATTTTTAAAAATAAAATAGATCAAATAGTTGACTATGTGGCACCTCATTTTTTTATATCATCGTTTAATATTGTTTAAAACAATTTAGTGAAACATTAGATAAGATAATATAAATTTTACCTTATATATATATATATATATATATATATATATATATATATATATATATATAAGAATATTTTTTATTAATTTTACAATTAAATAGATCTTAAAAACTAGAAAACAAATGTGTGGTCGACCATGTGCCCCCTAACTATCTCAAAAAAAAACTATTTTTCTGAATGAGTGTAGAATTAAGCCTACTTTATAACCATATATATATTTTTGCATTTGGATAAATGAATAAAAATATATGTAAACATATATATTCATTTATATTTTCATCACATAATGGCCTAAAAGACATGAAATTAGAAATCAACACAGACAAAAATCTAAAAAGTAGTCCAAAAATTTAAAAAAACTCATACATTTGGAATGGGGAGAGCATTCTTGTCATTGTGGTAATGATTTTATGAATTTGATAATTTAAATTAATAGTATATTTGGTGATCAAATTTTATTATTATTTTTAATTAAAATTGTTATCTTTGACTATGTGTTGATAGGTCCAAGAATTTGGCTTAGGAATCCAAGACATTTTAGCACCACAAGGCTTGGATTTTGAATTCAAACTCACCATAATGTGTACATTTTATTTCATGTACAAATTTAAAATTAAAAAATTTCATTAGCATTATCTAAATAATTCATATGTGTTATTACCACTATGTCTAGTGGTAATAACGCATGCGTGTTGTGGTATAATAAAGCCATGAGTGGCTAGAATGCAAAATGGGGATGCATTGCAAGGTTGAGGGTGGGATGGGGGATCATTTAATAAAATAAATTTTAGGTATACATATTTATTATACTTTTAATTTATTTTATTAAATATAATAAATTAGGCTCACTCTACATATTATAGAGTTAGTCTTAAATTTGCATGCTTTAGGATGTGGAAGATAATTTTTCAAAATCCAATCTGGCTAGTACTTACGCATTTTTAGGGTCTCAATATTGAACCTAGGGATTTTAGGGCATATGTTTTACAATCAATGTCCATTTTTGGTAAAAATATAGTCCATTTTTACGTTTTTATACCTTTTAAATTATTTTTTGATATTGCTGAAAGTCCTAAGTTTTTCAAAATTAAAGTTTACAAACCATCCACATAGAACACAATCCAAAGTGGTTTTATTGGGGTAGCTTAGGTCACATTGATAACATGCACACATAAAATGATAATTTAGTGTTATTTTCATTTACTCATCATCCCTCCCTCTTCTATAATTACTTTTTCCTCATCCCTCATCACCCCTAATGACTATCTTCTCATTCCTCATTGTCCATAATTAGTCTATCATTAATCCTCACTATCATTCATCATCTTTAATCACTCCTTCATCATCCCTAATCACTACCTTATTTAACCTCATTATACCTCATCATCCCTAATCACTCCGTCATTTCTCATCATCCATAATCAATTTATTGTCATCCATAATAATATATAATCACTCCATCCCCATCTATCATTTTCACTAATCACTCCCACATTAACCCTTTCCATCCATTATAATCCATAATAATTCCCTCATTGACCCTCACCATCCCTCATTTTCCATAATCACTCATTCATCATCCCTCATAATCCATAATCATTCCCTTATTAACCCTCATCATCCCTCATCTTCTCTAATCACCCCCTCCTCATCCCTAATCACTCACCCCTCATCCCTCATAATAAATAATCAATCCATCATTGACCCTCACAATCCCTAATCACATTTAATCACTCTCTCATCAACCCTAATAAATCTTTCATTAACCCTCACCATTCTTCACCAACCCTAATCAGTCTCTCATTGACCCTCACCATCCATAATCATTGGTTCATCATCCCTCATCATTCTTATTCACTCCCTTTCCATCCATCATCATACCTAATCACCCCCTCCCCATCCATCATCATCCCTAATCACTCGCTTATTGACCCTCACCATCCATCATCATCTCTAATCACTCCCTCATTGTCTCTAATTACTCCCTCACTAACTCTAAAAATCCCTCATGATTACTAATCAATACTTCATTATTATATATTGAATAAGATGAATAGATCTAATTTAATTAGAGTCTAATTTAGCTCTCTATCTCCTAATCTAATCCATATAGAGTATCTATTTTTCAATTGAACCATGACCCTCTATCCAAACATGTTATTTTATATAACCCTACCTACATAACTAGTCCCAATAAGGCCAACTTGAACCACATAGGTAGGGTAGCACTTTGGTCTATCAACTATAATTATCTATATGGGATAGTGATCTTGTATATCTAATATTTAATAGGGATGTTTAACCTCATTAATCAATCACTTGGACACATACAAGGGATTGATATTTGATCTACTTTGTGGCTAGGTTAGTAAAGTCTAACTAGACCTAAGTTGTTTTATCTTTACACTCCTTCACACCTCACCATTTTGGTGTAATTACTTCTATTTTATGGTTTACCTTTCCCGTCAGGTATCCTTTTTCACATAACATTGTTGGAATAAATGTATATAACTATAGTTTCACTATAGACTAAATAGTGACATGATTGTATGGGATGGGTAACATGAGTCATTATAG
Organism: Torreya grandis; assembly: GCA_037957365.1. Classification (NCBI taxonomy): domain Eukaryota; kingdom Viridiplantae; phylum Streptophyta; class Pinopsida; order Cupressales; family Taxaceae; genus Torreya; species Torreya grandis. Next base: position 180,421 of record JARHVA010009700.1, read on the forward strand.
GGGTGAATCTATGGGATGGGTAATACTAGTAACTTAATTATGTATGTAACATGTATTTTCTTGGTTGTGATTATGATTATGTGTAGTTCATGGGTGCTAACTACAATTACACTAAAATATAGGGTTATGTTAAAGGCCATTCCATTATTCTATGTGTGGTTTGGTGGGAATAGTGGCTATATAGTGTGTTATTTACCAATATATCACATAATGAGGTCATTATTACTAATTAGTAGGATTCTAGATAGATGGGCAATTATTTTTCACCTAGATATTGTCAGTCAAGGGGGGAAGGGAAAGGTGAATGTGTTTAGAGAGATAAGGGTTAAAAAGTAGGGGATATATCTGGGGGCTAGTATATTTTGTTTCGGGGGTGGTATCTAAAGATTATATTTATATCCATATTTATACCAATCCTTTGGGGTGTGTCATAAATACATAAAATTGAAGACATTGTGTTATATTTGGTTTTTATTATTGTGAGTAGGCCATATTCTATATATATGTCCATTTTCTCATGGGTATGGATATTTTTGACCGATATGGAATAAACCAAATTAGGTGAAAGGTCTTCCTAGTGAAGTTCACTATCTCTCATTTTATTTCAATGAAAATGAATATATTGATAGAAGTATCTTATATATAGAACTATATAACTTGGATATTATAGATTGGTTCCTCTATCTAGAAGGTATTTAGATCCCAATGATCAAAATTAATCAAAATATGGGATCTATATCTGGATGGGGAGCCTATTGTACAATCTATTAGGACCTCTCTCATTAGTTTAATATATACGTGAGGAACCATTTAATCCTTATTTAATGATTAAAAAAATATAATTTAATAAAATATTATAAAATTTATCAAATCATATATACCCTTATTAAATTTAAGAGCCATACTCTTATTGCAAGTAACATGATAATGATTTGAAACTTCATGTAGGGCATTATCCTATTGATAAATATCTTCATATTTGAACATATAGACTCCATGATTTTGACATCATGTTTAATGAAAACAAAATGAATAAAACTATATAGATTAGAATGATCTCGTAAATGAATATGAAATGTGTCTCAAGCATTTTGACTATTTTTTGTCATCATTTGAGGTGATTGGATTCATATCCATATTATTATCATTTTTTGGATAATAAAGGATAAAGGGATGACCATAAAAAATTAAGGGATAATAAAATAGATTTGGTAAAATTTTCATAAAGGGATAAATATAAAACATATCAAGGAATTATATAGCACTACATCAAAACCACTAATATGGTAACTAAAATTATATTTGAATGATTCAATGAAAATGAAAAAAAAAAGGATTGAACACAAAAAATAAAATGAACACTATGAGGACACAAATGTGAAATAAAACATGAAATAAAATTATAAAATTTTAAGAGAGAATATAATAATATAGAAGTAAACAACCTACAAAACACCATTGAAAATAAAGAAATAAAAGCTGATCATGATTTGAAAAAAAATTAGACCAAATAATATTTATAGAGGGAAATAAAATAAAGGTATTAATAGGAAAGGACATACCACAAATAAAATATATTACATTTAAAATTTAAAACATGAAAATAAATGAAAATAATTTTAGATAAAATTGTGGAAGCCAAGCCTAGGGCCGGCCCAAGTAGGAAGATGACTGCTAGAAAAAAAGATAGATTATAGAGAAATGGGCCAGGATGCAAATAACATAAGAAAAAGATAGGGAAAATAATATAATTATTAAAGGATTCAATGACTATGTTTATGATGATAATATAAATAAATTATCAAGAGACTTCCTTTCATAGTAGATACAACAAATATGTAATATTCATTAAATAAACAAGATTAAAAAAATGATAGCAAGTTGAAAAAGACAAACATGTAAGAGTTAACAATAATTATATATAATATGAAACCTTGATAATAAGGAACACAATTATTCTTATAGATACACACATATTCCTATGTGGAGAGTTAATTTTCACCTACAAAATGATAAGATAAAAGGGAATAATGGGATAAAGTGAAGGCAACATGAAATGCAGGAAAATGGGCATGGTTCAAAAATGGAGAATCATAAATCATACAGTGAAATGACACACAATAAATAGGTATCCCATCCCCCCAAGAATAACTTGACCATGGTAATCTATCATTTTACAAAATTACCTATGTATGATAGGTTTTGTGTTGCAGTAGAGTCAAAAAATATTATCATTCAGTGTGAACTCATAAACACAAAGGTTGGAAAGTCTCAAAATTTCAAGCATATAATAAAATTATAGTTTGGAATGAAAGGGTTGAATGTAAAAAGGGTTATGGAGTAACATTAAAAATCAAATAAACATGTTGTGGAATTATAAAATTAGATAAAAATGACAAATAAATAATATATGGTTGGAAATAAAGGAAAATGAGTTAATAGTTAGGCTTGGTGCCTACTACATTAGGTTGAGAGGAAGGAAAACATATAATAAGAGGAATTTAGATATTTAATACCCTTATGTGTTTGTAAAAATTTAAATTTAATTATTTTTCAACTTGAGGGAATAATTTATAATAGAGGAATTCAATGCACAAATAACAAACAATCAAGCCATTAATTTGAAAAATAAGGGTAAAGTGAAAATAATTGTTATGGTTAGAATAAGAAGGCCATATTTGGGAAGGAAATCTGAATATTGGAATGGGGGATTTACACACTATGTATCCTAATTATAGGGACTATTTACTTTGTATTACATGGTTATATGCAATGGCAAGAGAACATGGCCGAATTTGGGGAGCATCATCGATAAGAAAAATAATGAGAAAAATATGATGATTGTGTTATTTTCCCATATAAATTGATCTCAATAATGATAGAATTCTTTCTTTGGGATAACTATATGGATATAAAATCAGTCCATAATCCAATATATGTAAAGTTTGACATGCACATAAATAATCATCAAGGATAAAAATCCCACCAAAAATTAAAGATTCCCTTGTTGATTTTGCTGGAACTTCAATGCCACACTCATGAAAAACGTTTTTAGTATGAAAAGTACAACATACATGATGAAAAAATCATATTGCATTGAAAATTCAACACATTGCTTACATTTCAAATGGTGTGTGAAGGATTTATTTTGGCATAGAAAGGTTTGGCCATCTCAAAATATCTTTGTCTAATATAAATTTGATGATATTTTTTATAAACTTATAAAAAACCTGTGTTTGAATAATATTCAATAAATGATTGATATGTGGTTCAAAATTATGAGAACTAACTCTTTATTTGACTACATATCTTATATTGTGTGAAACCCTTATGTCATCTTTTAATAATTTTGTAAGTAATGTTTCGAGAGAATCAAATATAACCTTATCTATTCATGGGAATGTTCTAAATAACACCCATAACTCATTGTTACTAGAAACATCAAGTACATTAGGTCTGCCAATTACTTTCATTAGTGTTTTCTTTGTGTATGTTTAGTTCCCTACATTTTTTTAAAATCAAGTGTTTTATCCTTATTTTACCACTTACTATAGAAATTATAATTATGTGTTGGACAGTGTTACAATCATTGGTACATTTTTCACACTTATAATATGGTATGATTTATGTATATTTTCAATATTTTCCTTGTTTCTATCATGAATATTAGATGTTGTTAATCCTAGGGTGTTCGTTATAAGTCTCATCTTAAGTAATTTCATCATTTGAAAAAGAATTGACACATTTGAGAATAATTTTGATTTTCAAAGTGATAACCTCAATTTCATTCATATTTTTTTTCTTGAATCAAAGTCATACATTGTTTTAGGTGTTGGTTTCAAAAACGTTTCATCAATTTAAATTAAATACATCGATGTTCTATGCAAAATACTTGGAGGTGTTATGAATAGTATTTTTTTTAAATTTTTTTTGTTCCATATTGTTATCTTCGTTAATAGTTTCTTCATTTTATCTTCTCATATAGTTTACTTTATTATTAATTTAAATATCTAGTGTTTGCATGGAAATTTATTCATTGTTAGTTTGACTATTCAATGTTTCCATGGATTTTTATTCATTGTTAGTTTCATTTTTATGTTTATCCATATGACTATTAATTTTTATGGTGTAAATCATCATGCATATTATCATCAACAAAATTTAAAACATTACAACATGATTTTTGAATTTCAATATAATTTGAAAATTTAAGTAAAACTTCACTAACATCATTCATTTCATCATTATCTATGATATTTAGTTCATTTGGGATAGTATATGTACCATGTCCTACATGAAATGTTTATATTAGTCCGCTTTATTTTTCTCTCACATTTGAAACTACTTTAGTGTTTTAATTTTTTTTGTAGATTTAAAACAAATACGATCACTAATTATTAAACGAAGTTATATCCTTTTGAGGTTGGGGAAAACTATTTAAAAATAACTTTATACATTGTGTAGAGTGCATAATGACATATAAAAAAAGTACAGAGACATAAATTTAAATATTAAAATATAATAACATTCAAGAAATAATTATACTTTTAATGAAATTAAGTTGTATGTGCTTCACAACATACATAATTATTAATAAAATTCATTATTTACACAATTTACCCCTTTAATGGGCTCATTATCCCATAAATCTTATAATCGATTACATAAACTTAATAATGACTTAATTTGTGATAAAATTAGGTTTGATTAAGCCTTAATTTTCATCCTACATAATATATTAACCCATAAATTAAGGTCATAGGGATTAATTTTGTATAAATCATCTCTCTAATTGCAATAATTGACTAATTGAATCAATTTATGATGGAATCAAAGCTAATTTTTCCCTAAATCATATCTCATAATTAAGTTAAATACACTTAAATTTGCACTAGTTACATTATTTGTTGAACCTATCAATTATTTGGTTTATTTAGTATTGAAGTTTATGCCAATTAATCCTATATCACATCCTATACAGTCAAAATTAGTTTTAAAATGGGATTAATTTGTCACAAATCATGTAACTAATTACACTAACTAATTAATTGGCTAAATTTATGATAAAAATTAGGGATAATCAAACCCCAATCAAATCATAAACTTGTATTTAGGTTAAAGGAGTTTAAATTATACCCAATTACCATTATGATGGAACTTGTAAACTATTTATTTTATTATGTGATGATATCTTGGATGATTGATACTCAAATCAAATAATATATTTTAATAATTGGGTTCACAAGGCTCAATTCAACACAATTTATATCAATAATTACACCCATTAACTAATTGGCTCAATTCATGATAGACTTGGAGCTACCTTATCCCTTAATCACATCGTATTGTTATAATCAAGTTCAGCAACTTCAAAGTGGCCCAAATTAGATCCGTGATTGAGTAGTTCATTTTGTGATGAAATTATGACTGATTGAACCCCAAATCACATCTTATACAATCAAAACTAAGATTGAATGAGACTTAATTCATCTCAAACTACATCACTAATTATTCCAATTCACTAATTATCCCAATATTTGAAAACATTAGGGCTAATTAAGCCTTAAATGGTATATGATAGGCCCAATTAGATTGAAGGGGATCAAGTTGGACCTAATTATATTTTTTATTAAAATAATCAACTATTTTGTTCATTGTGTGATGATATTGGGGTTGACTGATTCTAAAATCATATGTTATGTAGTAAGGATTAGGTTCATGTGGGATAATATAGCCTCAAATCACATCTAATAGTTGGAGTTAGGTTTAAGGGGTTGATATTATCCCTAATTACCTCTCTAATTGAATTCATGGTAAAATTATGGTTGATTAAGCTATAAATTACATCATATGTAATCAATTGATCCATAAAATAGGTTCATAAGGGTCAATTTAGCCCAAATAACATCTTTAATTAGAATAATCTACCAATTAGATCAATTAATGATAGAATCATAGATAATTTAGTTCTAAATCATGTCCTACTCTTGAAATTAGCTTCAAAGGGAATAAAATGGCCTCAATTGTATTCTTTATTGAACTAATTGATTACTTGGTTCATGCAGTGATAAAATTATTGTAAATTGAACCCCATATCATATCATATACAATTAAAATTTGGTTTGAAAGCTAATAAATTTGACCCAAATCATGATACTGATTAGAACAATTAACTTATTTTCTCAACATATTATATGATTATGGATAATATAACCCCCAATAAAATCCATTACTCATAGTTTGGCTGAAGGGGCTTAAATTGGATCCACTTTGTGATTGAACTAATCAACTATTTGGTTTACTATGTGGTGAGATTTGGATTGACTAATCCACATCCTATAGAGTGAAAATTAGGATCATGGGGCTCAATTTTGTCTAAATTACATCAATATTTTCACCAATTGACCAATTGGCTCAATTTATGATAGAATTAGAGCTAATTTATCCATATATCACATAGTATTATCAAAATTAGGTCCAACAAGAACAGATTGGCCCTAAATACATATATGAATAAAATAATCAATTCATTGGTTCATCTAATGATGAAAATTAGGCTGATTAAGCCTAAAATCACATCTTATACAATCATAATTAGGTTTGAAAGGGGTTTCGTTTGGCACAAATCACATGAATAATTGCACGAATTGAGTAATTACCACAATTCATGATAGAATTAGGGATAGTTGAACCATAAATAACATATTATAGTAATATTTATGTTTAATGGGCTCAAATTGTCCCTATTTCCCTCCATGATTGAATGAACCAAGTAATTGGTTCATTCTATGATGACATTGGGGTAAATTAAGCCTCAATTCACATCATATATAATTGAAATTAGGTTAATGTTTTAATTTTTCAAAAATAACATGATTAATTACACAAATGGACTAATTGGCCTTATCTATGATGAATTTGAAGATAATTTATCCTTAAATCACATTATATAGTTGTAGTAAAATTTAAAGGGACCAGATTGTCCTCTATTGCCTCAATGATCAAACCAATTGAATATTTTAAATTCATTATGTGATGACATTAGAAGCTAATCAAGGGTCAAATCACATCATATACAGTAAAAATGCATGTGTCATTTAAGCAATTAATTCATGAGCTCATTATATGATTAAAATGGGGTTGGTTCAGACCAAAATAATAATTTGTGGTCATATTTAGGTTGAAGGGGCCCCAATTTATCCTAATTAACTCTATGATTGAACTAATATATTATTTAATTTACTTTTTGATGAAATTGGGGTCAATTGAGCCCCATATTACATATTATATAATATTAAATTGATTCATGGGGATCAATTTGGCCTAAATTACATCGAATATTAAAGCAATTGACTAATTAGCTCAACATGTCATGAATTTAGTCTTAATTTATCCCCAAGTGGTATATTATAGTTGTAGTTAGGTTCAAGGGATTTAAATTTTCCCTAATATCCTTGATTTTTAAAATTATCAACTCTTTGGTTTATTCTGTTATTAAATTATGGTCAGATGAACATAAAATCACATCTTATATTGTTGAAATTATGGTCACATGCTTGATTTGGCCCAAATCACATCACTATCTATACAATGTCCTTTGTATGGTAGCATATATATTGACACACACCACTTTTATAGCCAAAACTATATGTATATATTTAAATAATGACACTTATTTCACATTCACATGAAATAAGGTTTAACTTTAGGGATAATAGCTAGTCACCTTTATGGAGTATGAAAACATTGTATGTATCTTTTTGTATGTTTTTAGTAATCACTAATAACATGAAATAAAAACATTATGTGTTTTTAGTGATCAAAAATCACATGAAATAAAAAAATTATATGCTTTCATGGATCATAAATGACATGAAATCAGTAAAAATAGAAGCACATACATGCTTTTAAACATATACATTTTTGTGCATATGTAATTCAGTTTTTATTTGATTTCAAAAATATGAATAGAGGCTTGAAAATGGGATGGATTACTAAGCCTAAGGCCTAAAATTTCACAAAAAGAGTTCAATCTATATTTTTTTCTAAAAATTGAAAATCCGACTTACACCATGATAAATGCTATAAATTTCATAACTAAATTTCCTAAAACTATAACTACAATATCAATCACACTTTCGTCTTCCCAAATTTATACGATTTTTAATTTTTTGACTATTCTATGGTTTTTATCTATATTCATATCTATGTATGTCTTTTTATTCTAATATATTCCATAATTATACATGTCTATATTCTATTATGTATCTTTTGTTTCACTCATCCATATGTAATAAATATTGCCTGGTTTAAAAAAACTAATTTATAATTTTTTTAGGCAGTTAGGGGGAGAGTGCATAATTAGCTATCTATTTTTTTTCCTTTTTATTAGTCTCTTTACCTATAAATTAATAAATAGATAATATTTATTTTAAAAAATTACACACACACGCGCGCGCGCGCCCGCGCACACACACACACACACACACACACACACACACACACACACACACACACACACACACACACACACACACACACACACACACACACACACACACACACACACACACACACACACGTACACACGTACACACACGCATGCACGTACACACATGCACACACACACACGCACATGCACATGCACGCACACACACACACACACATGTATGTACACAAATATGTATGTGTGTGTCTGTATATACATACATACATATATGTAAATGAAAATGAACCTTTGATATATTTGTTGATCAAAATCAGATGATTATATATAGTGAACAAATAGTTATAAACCTAAAACTACCAATTGACACCTAAGCACCTAAACGGTTACAAAACTGAAGCACCTAAGCTTAGCGTAATAGTTCATTATGCAAAAAAATTAATATTAATTGTATGCCAACATTCCCCCTTTTATTAAATTATTTTTAGAAATGTACCCCATAAATAGGTCAAATTTCACCATACCAAGAGACTTGGTGAGTATATCTACTATCTATGAATTTGTCAAGCAATACTGGAGTTGAATATGGTGGCTCAAAATTTGTTCTCTGATGCATTGACACTAAACCTCAATGTGTTTGGTTTGTTCATGAAAAACTAGATTCTTCACAAGATTCAACAAACCTTGATTATAGTATAATAGAATTGGTGGATGATCTTTAGGAATATCCATATCAGACAAAATGTGATGTATACATATAGCTTCACACACAACTCCTCATGCGGCATGATACTCTACTTCTATGGATGAGAGAGAAACTACTGATTGATTTTTGTTGATCCAAGAAATGGGTCCAGATCTGAGATGAAAAATGTATCCTAAAGTAGATTTTTTGTCATCAATAGATCCAACATATTCCAAATCAGTGTACCCCTACAACAATAACTAACTATTCTTCATGTATTACAAACCATACTCAAGTGTGCCTTGGGCATATCTCAAATCATGTTTTGTTATAACCTAGTGACATTTGTTCAGCTCTTGCATAAATCTAGAAAGATATCTCACAACAAAACATATATCTAGCCTGAAGTAGGTCAAGTAAATGAGACTCCTAATGAGCTATCTATATAGAGTTGCATCCACTTGAGGGGAATCCTGGAAATGAGAGAGCTATAAACCTTTCTCCATCAGTGTCAAAATAGGTTTAAAGTCCAACATTTTGTACTTTTCTAAGAGTGTCTTGGCATATTTCATCTAGGATATAAAGATGTGATTCTATTTCTACTATATCTCCAAGCCAAGACGATAATGTAGTATCCCCAAATCAATCATATCAAAGGATTTATTTAGGTCATTATTTACTACATCAACAAGATCATCCACATACAAGACAAGAATGATAATATATGTAACAACCTTCTTGATATATAAATTAGAATCAGAGGAGCTATAAATGAAGCAATGTTGCAATAGATGATCATCTATTTTTATGTAGCATGTTGAGGTGCCTTTTAAGTCCATAAAGAGATTTAACTAGATAACATACCTTATGTGGATGTTTGTCATCGATGAAACCTTCTGGTTGGGTTATTTATACTTCTTTCAAATCACGATTCAAGAAAGCACTCTTGACATCCATACTATGCATCTACCTTATACTTTATTTCAAATATTCATTTACATCCAATGTATCTATTCCCTATATGTAGATCAATAGGTTACCATGCCCCATTCTTGATGAGGGCATCATATTTTACATCCATATATTTGTTCCACTGGGGTTGAATTAAAGCCTCCTGAACTATCTCTCATGTGGTGCTATCGACCACCAAAATCATGAATGAAATATTGACTTCATATGTCACCTATTTTCTTGTTTGAATTCTTGATGATGTGTCTGGAGGAGATCTTAGGTGTGTGTCCTTGATTGTGGAATCTAGCCATTTAGGACATCATTTTAGGTACTAATTTAATGAAGAACTACCGTATAGATTACCAAGATTAATGAACAATTCTCCTTCTTGTATCTCACCTTCTTCATGTTCATCATCTAACCATGGGAATAGTCTATGAGGGTGGTCTGATTTATCTCCTTTTGTACCAATGAGTCAAATCATGGCTCATTATAGACCACATCATGAATTTCATAAATCTTATTTGTCTCAATATCCATGAGATGGTATGCTTTAGACATAGTGGTATACCCCAATAACATACACTGGAGGGTCTTTAGCTTAATCTTCTTCTTCTTTCTATCTAGAGAACTCATATAAGAAGTAAAACCAAATACTCGAAGATGAGAAATACATGGTTTATTACCACTCCATACCTCTTTTAATGTCTTATCTATCAAGATATTTATTAGTGCTCTATTGAGAATAAAGACAATCATCTGTACTACTTTTGCTTAGAATTATGCTATTAACTTTGTAGTGGATAGTATGTAATGAACCATCTTCATGACTGAGTGATTGCATCATTCTACTATTCTATTTTGCTGAGGAGTATAAGGAGCAGTTAGTTTCTACTTGATGCCATGTTACTTTAGGAATTCTAAGAAACCTTTTGATGTTTATTCCCCTCCTCAACCTAAGTAGAGGACTTGAAGTTTATTCTCAGACTATGTATCAACAAGTTGATATAAGGTCTTGAAATGTGCATGAGCTTCACTCTTCTTTTGAAGGAAAAACAACCATGTCTTGTGAGAAAATTCATCAATAAATAACTTAAATTACCTAAATCCTCGATGGGATGCTGGCATGGGTCCACACAGATCAGTATGCACCATAGAAAGATGTTCCTTGGCATGAGAGGAACTTAGTTCAAATAGAACCTGATGTTTTTTGCCTACAAGATAACCAAAACATATTTGTAAATAATGGGAAAGCTAAGGAATTCCATGTACCATTGCCTTAAAACTAAGCTAGAAGAGGGAACCAACAGATAGATACCCCTATTGGTAGTGCCAAAATGCAGTGGATTCTACCATAGAGGTATCAAGTGCAACTTCACTACTTGAAACTACATCTATGGTAAATAATCAATCCTTCAAGAAGGATTTAGTAGGAACCTGACCTTTTCAAGAAATGAGACATTATTTAATGCCTTCTTAGACTACAAACACTACTTTTATCTTGTGATTCAATAGTTGATTGATGGATAAGAGATTTATTATCAAACCAGGGACATAGAGTACCTTTGTGAGAACACAACATCTTATCTCGAGAGGAATGGTGACACATCCAATTCCTTCTTTAATGTACTCTTTATTGTCAATAATTCAAACTCAATCTCTAATTGGATGAGTTTTCAATGAATCAAATAGTTCCTTACATCCGGTCACGTGCTTGCTATAACCAGAGTCTATTAACTAAACTTTGCTCACTTTTATTGAGTTTTTGGAGACTAGTACAAGATCATCATGTGCTCCATATTCTAATTCTTCTAATACTTCATCATTTGATGCATTCTCCTCTCAATTTTTTGTTTTTACATGCCCTTTCTACTTCTAATGTCGAGGATGTCTCTTAGATTTCTTTGAGTCTTCTATAATGGAATATCCCTCATGATTGGATTGGCCTTGAGCTAAGGCAATATACCAACAATGATCAGTATCGTGCATGTGGGTCTTGAAAATGTAACCACTACCTCAGCTTCTCATTATTCTATTGTTGTTGATGTTGTTGTGGCTACTTTTGAGGTCCTTCCTTGAATTTAGGACCTTTTTACTTGGAGATTAGGGCTTTGTCCTCAAATTCTTCATGCACACAATGTATAGCTTCTTCTTGCTGAAGTAAATTGACCAATTTTATGAATGACACCACTTCCTTGGTAATGTTGAGTATTGTAATAAATATGTGAAACTACGATGTGAGAGCTCTCAGCATAATCAAAACCAACATCTTTTCCTTGATCTTTTCTCTAATTGTGACAAGTTCTACTCATATTTATGTAACCTAACATAAGAACTCTTTAATCTTTTCACCTGATTTCATACTAAGTGTATGAAGAAGTGATTGAAAATACAAAATTCTAGTCTGGTTCTTCACATCATAAATTATGGATAAAATGTCACATTCCTCCTTTGATGTCTATGCATTATGAACACGTAGTTATACTTCATCAGCAATATTGATATTTATCAATACGAGCACTTTCACATCTAACTTGTCTAACTTCTTTTGCTCATCTAGTCTAACAAGATGGGTTATTGTTCTATTGATGATGCCCCATAATTATTCAAATTGAAGAATCATTTGCATCTTCATCTTCTAGGTAGAAAACTTTGTCCCTTTCAAGAGTTGGGCATTTGATAATAAGAACTTAGGTGCAGACATATTTGTATATGTTTTCTTACTTTACTTTTGCAAGAAAATTATATGTGAAATAGGATATAGTACTTCAAAATTTTAAAATTTTTGTACTTAGCAATGTGTGTACCTTGAAAAGTTTTGATTTTGTTTTCATGTTGTTAGACTTGGTGTTCCATAGGTAATTTAACCTCAGCACATTAGGCATCAAGTCTTCTATAACACATGTTTTGCCATCCCAAGATATAGCCATATTTTCCCCAAGTGTCTTCTATATTTGACATATACCTTATGTAAAGGACCTTATTTTATCTCTATTAGAAAGAGCCAACTCTCTTGGGAGTAGTAGTGATAGGCTTTTCATCCTTCTTTGGAGGAACAACTACAGGAGCCTTTCTTAGAGGCTTTTGCTCTAGATGAAGTATTTCCAATTATCAGCACCACTTATCTATAATTCTATTACTAAGGACTTAAATATAGACTTACAATTCTACTTTCTTTCTTAATAGAAGTGAAACTCTCCACACGTCCCAATAGATCCTTCATTGTAGACTTCAATGCAATTTTTCAATAGGTTCATTGTATGCTCACAAAGTTGTAGGATTTGAACAGGCTCCAAGGTTACATCACTTTTTTTTAGAATTACTTTATGGCTAGCAATGATCAAGCTTCAATCAATTTTCAATAAACATTGTTTCTACATTGGACTAGAAGGCTATGGCTCTGGTCTGGGAGGGGCATTTACGGCTTGTAGTTTCCCACATCATAAGATCCATATGCTCTAATACAAGTGTGCAAATGAAACTAAATATTTGATATATTTATTTATCAACATCAAATTATTATATATAGCAAACAAATAATTATAAACCTGCAACTACCAATCGATACTTAAGCACCTATAGTTACAAAACCAAAGCACCTAAGCTTAGCATAATAGTTTTTTATGAAAACAATATGTAAATACATGTGTGTGTGTGTGTGTGTGTGTGTGTGTGTGTGTGTGTGTGTGTGTGTGTGTGTGTGTGTGTGTGTGTGTGTGTGTGTGTGTACACACACACACACACACACACACACACACACACACACACACACACACACACACACACATGTTGATAATTATATTAACATATAAATTGACACTAAAGGGTTTCAAAAAATACTAAACAATCTTGAAAAAGTGAAGGGGTACATGAATGACCATCTAATAGATTTTTTAGAATAAAATAGAGTTTTTATTTAAATTTTAAATGTTTAATCTAATTATATTTGACCATTTTAAATGATTATTAGTATTTTATAAACTACACTCAAAATGTTACAATTCATGTTGTTATATTATCTTCAAATTTTGAGTGTAACTAGATCAATTAATTTATAGAAGTTGAGGTTTCTCATTTTTAATACAAATGTCCACTTAAGACACCATTTTTTCTCACAAATTCTCTGTATTTACCCTACTATCATTATCGCTCTCTATAAAAGTGGGGATATCAATAATATGTTCAAATATTTCACTATCAATGACAACCCCTTATTTAGAAAACTATTCAATAGCATGATAAAGCATATAATTAGTAGTTGGATACAAAAAGTAGGAAGAACAAAAGGGAATCTAGGTTTGAGGTTTAAGCATTCCACTATCAAGCAATTGTGTCACCCTCAAGTACTTGATCAAAAATTTATCTGATACCTAATGAGAATAATCTTTATTTTTATTTGTTGACATCAAGAAAGTATTTGACATGGTATCTAGAGGTAAACTCTAGAGTAGGATGGAAGGGATCATATTTTTGGGTGAGAATCAGGCAATAATTTATAGACTGAATGATTATCATAATGCTTTATAAGTGACATTAGTGTCAAACAAGGATACCTATTATCTCTCACCATGTTTGAGCTATACATTGAGAAACTAGAGGATTGGATAAATAAGGTTGGTAGAGAGGGCATTTAATTATTTAACTATGTAGTAATGTTTTTATTATAAGTAGATGACATTAAATTAATTCCAAAAACAACACAATGTTTGAGAGAACACTTGAGGGCTCTATAGATCTTCTATCAATATGTTTGAATGTGAGTAAATACTAGAAAAATAAAACTCATAATCTTTTGACTATAAAGAAAAAGGAAAAACATCTTCCTTTTTGAAAGAAAATCATTGAAAGTAGTGGAATAATACAAGTATCTTGGGATTTAATTTCACAATAAGCTTAGCTAGGAAGTTTGTAATGAAAAAAATACAACTAGAATAGAGATATTTATTAATGCTAAAAAATAAATGCAAGAATAAATAATTATGGGATTTGAAAAGTAAGAGAACTTTATTTGGCCTACTTATCATGAAAGTTATTCTGTATTGATTTGATGTTTGGGTTAGTGATGTGTCTGACCTAAAATGGAGATAAATAAAGAGAATATAAAACATATAATCACATACAACCTCCAAATTAAAGCATCAATTTGGTTTGAGATTCTATTCATTGAAATGGTTACTTTCTCAGTGGAGGCATTGATAATGAGTCAAATGGTACTTTATTTTTAACATACACAAATTATGGATAATCACCAAAGGACTAAAATGGTGAAAGACTAGGAACTTAGTAGAAGAAAGAATACATAAATTAAATAGAATGAGTAGATGAGTAAATAGGAAAATAAAATGTAAGAGTGCCAAAAAACTAATGAGGAAATACAAATGTAGAAGATAGAGAAATTTATGACATCCATGCACATAAAGTAATTGAGAAAGAATAAATCATACTATATCAAAGAGTTTAATCCTACATGGGGAAATGATGAAAATTACTACAAGGAACATAAATCAAGTGGGAGGTGAAAATGTTGATGGCTTAGTTAAAGAAGATAAATCATCTTAGGTGTGAGATTGGTAGGTCAAGATTTCTTAAAGAGATAACGGGAAATGAGAACATTCATATTTCATGATAAGGAGGTAATCGAGAGAATATAACTCTTCGTCATGGAGTGTGCCACCTATATTAAATTATGTATCATGTTAAATGATAACTTCAAGTTAGACAACCTAATCGACTTATTTTTGGAGGGTATGTTAAAAAAAATAGGATATTTGATGAATATCCATAGTAAAACATCTATCACCCAACATAAAAAATTTGCAAATTTTACAATAATAATAAAAAAACCCTACATTAAAGAAGATGTTGGTATGAAACATTCTTTTTACAAATTTTAAACCCATTAACTACGTCGTATCATGGATGATACTAAAATCAATTATTAATTCACTAAACACCTAATCTTAATGCTTTCCTCTAAATATATTTGATGATTTGGTGATGATTTCATGTACCTTGATCACTATTTAACATGACATGTCAAATAAATTTCTAGTAGTGTAAGAAACACATTACGAAACTTTTTGGTAATCCATAATATTCAAAATGTTATGATGATATTTAACCACCATGGCAAACAATATAAAAAGGCAACAAAAATGATTACGCAAAATAGATATTTGTGGTGTGGAACAATTGTAGGCATATAAAAAGGTAAAACTTGCATGTGCATTAGCATGAAAGGAAATAAAAATTAAAAGACAATTGAGAGAAGCAGTTGTAGTCATCAAAACCAAAATAAGAGGTGTTGGGTCTCTTTTTTATGATGATAATTAGTTTTATAAAATTAAAATAATTACATCAATAATGCATCTATACATTGACATACGGGAGCTAGGGGTTGTAATGGTGCGAGTCTATCAACATTTAATTACTATAGAGATTACATTATAAAATAAATTGTAAGTAAATGAAAATAAAGGAAAGAAAAAAATATAAAAGAATATATAGGGTGAAATTTTAAATAAATTTTTCCATAACTTATTTCATATAATAACATATTTTAAATAATATCAATTGTAATATTATCTATGACATGTATTGAATTAATATACATATAGACTATTTATACAATAATCATTTATCATTTATAACATATCTTGATATTTATTATATTTAGCTATAAATTTCTAAAGATATCTAATACATATCTAGACTACATATAATTATCAAAGTATAAATTATTTAATTTATATGTATTTATACTTACAACAATAATAAATTTATCTTAATTAATTGATTTGGATATGTATAATAAATCCAAATAATTTAGATATATTAATATGCATAATAATTATATATTAACACACCCCCCCCCCCCCCCACCCCCCCCTCACACACACACACACACACACAAGTTAACCAGAATATATAAGATTTACAATACATAATATCATATATGTAAGTATTATAAATATTTACCTTTGCAATAAATATTTTAACACTATTATATTAGATCATTATTTAATATTATTTATACCAGCATATCTATATATTTGTCTATTTAAAATTTTCCTAGAAAGAAAAAAAGATAGAAGATTGAAAAAAGTAAAATTATTTATAATTTCTTGACATTTCCAGAGCTTTTTACGCTTTGATATGGCAAAAATGTTGAATATGATTTTTTTGTTCTCACTTTATCATTATTTATAATATGATTATTTATCTTTAGACATCTAATATATGGTATTATATAATATAGGGTCTTCCCTGATATATAATATATGGTATTATATAATAAATGAAGTTTTCCCCTTTTACTAGTTAGTTTCACTAGAATTATAACATTTATCATTGGTGCATCAATAATACATATAATCTTGTAAATGCCTATTTAAAATTTTTAAAAAAATAGAAGGAAAAATGTTAAACAATGTTTCAAGAAGAAATAAGGCATGTTTGGTATATATTGATTGATGGCATGAATTTTATAAGTCAAAAGATGCTTGAAAATATAGATTCTCAATTGCGCCAAACATTTATAGAAAAATGTTGATACATGCTTTGGTGGAAAGTCTGTGATTTTTTTTGAGGATTTAAGACAACTGCCTCTGGTAATGGATAGATTTCCATATGAAATTACAAAACAAGCAAAGTTATTATGGGAAAACTTTATAACTATTATTAGGCTCAATATAATTTTAGACAATAAGATAAAACTGAATAACAATAATAGTTTCAACAACTTCTAATAAATCTAAAAGATGTTAATCCAACTATTAAATATTGGTAGTTGTTGATGACTATAATAGATGCTTCACTTGAAACAGTTTAAAATGAGTATTTTAACCAACGTATAAATTTATTTACAATAAGGTAGATTATGCATCAATATATTAAGATGAAATTATATGCTTTAAATCAACATGTTGCTTGAAGCATTGTAGCTAGAGGATTAAAAAAATTCATGTTACGGGAATGGATGATGAACTTTTAGACATTGAATTATTGATTCTTATTAGTACAAGGGTGATGCTCACTACAAATATATGGAAAGATAAGGTCTAACATTTATTGTTAAATCACATGTCAAATATATTACATGTATTGAGGATCATATAGTCTTTCACATATAACAACATCGAGATAGTGAAAAATGAAAAAAGAGTAGTGAAAATAACAGAGATAGAATAAAGACTTCAATTTTTAGAGGATCACATGTATATAGATTAAATATTATAAAGTCATTGTTAAACTAAATTATATAGATGTTTCTCTCTATTTCTTTTTTTAATATCAAATGTATGTAATTTAAATGTCATAATATTAGTATTATATTACATGTGTGTGTGTGTGTGTGTGTGTGTGTGTGTGTGTGTGTGTGTGTGTGTGTGTGTGTGTGTGTGTGTGTGTGTGTGTGTGTGTGTGTGTGTGTACACAAACGTGTATGTACACACGTGTGTGTGTGTGTATTTTTATGTACACACACACACACACACACACACACACACACACACACACACACACACACACACACACACACACACACACACACACACACACACATGTTGATAATTATATTAACATATATAAATTGACACTAAAGGGTTTCAAAAATTAATAAACAAACTTGAAAAAGTGAAGGGGGACATTAATGACTATCTATTAGATTTTTTAGGATAAAATATAGTTTTTATTTTAATTTTAAATGTTTAAAATAATTATATTTAACCATTTTAAATGATGATTAGTAGTTTATAAACTACACTCAAAATGCTACAATTCATGTTCTTATATTATCTTCAAATTTTGAGTGTAGCTAGCTCAATTAATTCATAGAAGTTGATGTTTCTCATTTTTCAGGCAAATGCCCTTTTAAGACACCCTTTTTTCTCACAAATTCTCTATATTTAACCTACTATCATTATCTCTCACTATAAAAGTGGGGATATCAATAATATGTTAAAATATTTCACTATCAATGCCGACCCCTTACTTAGAAAACTATTCAATAGCATGATAAATCATATAATTAGTAGTTGGGTACAAAAAGTAGTAAGAAGAACAAAAGGGAAAGTAGGTTTGAGGTTTAAGCATTCCACTATCAACCATTGTGTCACCCTTAAGTACTTGATAAAAAATTTATCTGATACCTAATGAGAATAATCTTTATTTTTATTTGTTGACTTCAAGAAAGTATTTGACATGGTATCTAGAGGTAAACTCTGGAGTAGAATAGAAGGGATCATATTCTTAGTTGAGAATCAAGAAACAATTTATAGACTGAATGATTATCATAATGCTTTATAAGTGACATTAGTGTCAAACAAGGATACCTATCATCTCCTGCCATGTTTGAGCTATACATTGATAAACTAGAGGATTGGATAAATAAGGTTGGTAGAGAGGGCATCTAATTAGTTAACTATGTAGTAATGTTTATATTATATGTAGATGACATTAAATTAATTACAAAAACAACATAATGTTTGAGAGAACACTTGAGGGCTCTATAGATCTTCTATCAATATGTTTGAATGTGAGTAAATACTAGAAAAATAAAATTCATAATCTTTTCACTATAGAGAAAAAGGAAAAACAACTTCCTTTTTGAAAGAAACTCAATGAAAGCAGTGGAATAATACAAGTATCTTGGTATTGAATTTCACAATAAGCTTAACTAGGAAGATTGTAAGGAAAAAAATACAAGTAGTGTAGAGATATTTTTTACTGCTAAAAAATAAATGCAAGAACAAATAATTATAGGATTTGAAAAGTAAGAAAACTTTATTTGGCCTACCTACCATTAAAGTTATTTTGTATTGATTTGATGTTTGGGTTAGTAATGTGTCTAATCTAAAATGGAGATAAATAAAGAGAATTAAAAACATATAATCACATACAACCTCGAAATTAAAGCATCAATTTGGCTAGAGATTCTATTCATTTAAATGGTTACTTTCTTAGTGGAGGCATTGATAATGAGTCAGATGGTACTTTATTTATAAAATACACAAATTATGGATAATCACGAAAGGACTAAAATGGTGAAAGACTAGGAACTTAGTAGAAGAAAGAATACCTAAATTAAACAGAATGAGTAGATGAGTAAATGGGAAAATAAAATGTAAGAGTGTCAAAAAACTAATGAGGAAATACAAATGTAGAAGATAGAGAAATTTATGACATCCATGCACATAAAGTAATTGAGAAGGTAGAAATCATACTATATCAAAGAGTTTAATCCTACATGGGGAAATGATGAAAATTACTACAAGGAACATAAATCAAGTGGGAGGTGAAAATGTTGATGGCTTAGTTAAGGAAGATAAATCATCTTAGGTGTGAGATTGGTAGGTGGATATTTCTTAAAGAAATAATAGGAAATGAGAACATTCATATTTCATGTTAAGCAGGTAATGGAGAGAATATAACTCTTCATCATGGAGTGTGCCATCTATATTAAATTATGTATCATGTTAAATGATAACTTCAAGTTAAAAAAATTAATTGACTTATTTTTGGAGGGTATCTTAAAACAAAATAGGATTTTTGATGAGGATTCATAGTAAAACATCTATCACCCAACATAAAAAAATTGCAAATTTTACAATAATAATAGGAAAACCCTTACATCAAGTAAGATGTTAGTATGAAACATTTAAAAAAAAAAAAAAAAAAATTTAACCCCATTAACTACTTGGTATCATGGATGATACTAAAATCAATTATTATTTCATCAAACACCTAATGCTAATGCTTTCCTCTAAATATATTTGATCATTTGGTGATGATTTCATGTACCTTGATCACTATTTAACATGACATGTCAAATAAATTTCCAGTAGTGTAAGAAACACATTAAAAATTTTTTTGGTAATCCATAATATTCAAAATGTTATGATGATATTTAACCACCATGGCTAAAAATATACAAAAGCAACAAAAATGATTACGCAAAATAAATATTTGTGGTGTTGAATAACTGTAGGCATATAAAAAGGTAGAACTTGCATGTGCATTAGCGTGAATGGAAATAAAAATTAAAAGACAATTGAGAGAAGTAGTTGTAGTCATCAAAACCAAAATAATAGGGGCTGGATCTCTTGTTTATGATGATAATTAGTTCTATATAATTAAAATAATTACATCAATAATGCATTTATACATTGACATATGGGAGCTAGGGGTTGTAATGGTTTAAGTGTATGAAATTTTAATTATTATAAAGATTACATTATAAAATAAACTATAAGTAAATGAAAATAAAAGAAACAAAAAAATATAAAATAACAAAAAGGGTAAAATTTTAAATAAAATTTTCCATAACTTATTTCATATAATAAAATATTTTAAATAATATCAATTCTAATATTATCTATGACATGTATTGAATTTATATACATAGAGACTATTTATAAAATAATCATTTATCATTTATAGCATATTTTGATATTTATTATATTTAGCTATAAATTTCTAAAGATATCTAATACATATCTAGACTACATATAATTATCAAAGTATAAAATATTTAATTTATATGTATTTATACTTGCAAAATTAATAAATTTATCCTAATTAATTGATTTGGATATGTATAATAAATCTAAATAATTTAGATATATTAATATGCATAATAATTATATATTTATCACACAAACAAACACACACACACACACACACACACACACACACACACACACACACACACACACACACACACACACACACACACACACACACACACACACACACACACACACACACACACACACACACACATGTTAACCAGAATATATAAGATTAACAATACATAATATCATATATTTAAGTATTATAAATATTTACCTTTATAATAGATATTTTAACACTATTATATTAGATCATTATTTAATATTATTTATACCTGAATATCTACATATTTATGTCTATTTAAAATTTTCCTAGAAAGAAAAAAAATAGAAGATTGAAAAATGTAAAATTGTTTATAATTTCTGAAAAATTTCTGAGATTTTTACGCTTTGATATGGCAAAAATGTTGAATATGATTTTTTGTTCTCCCTTTATCGTTATTTATAATACTATTATTTCTCTTTAGACATCTAATATATGGTATTATATAATATAGGGTCTTCCCTGATATATAATAAATGGTATTATATAATAAATGAAGTTTTCCCTTTTTACTAGTTAGTTTCACTAGAATTATAATAATTATCATTGGTTCATCAACAATACATATAATCTTGTAAATGCTTATTTCAAATTTTAAAAAAATAGAAGGAAAAATGTTAAACAAAGTTTCAAGAAGAAATAAGACATGTTTGGTATATATTGATTGATGGGATGAATTTTACATGTCAAAAGATGCTTGAAAATATAGATTCTCAATTGCACCAAACATTTATAAAGAAATGTTGATACATGCTTGTGTGGAAAGTCTATGATTTTTTTTAAGGATTCAAGACAACTGCCTCTGGTAATGGATAGATCTCCATATGAAAGTACAAAACAAGCAAAGTTATTATGGGAAAACTTTAGAACTTTTATTACGCTCAATATAATTTTAGACAATAAGATAAAAATGAATAACAAAAATAGTTTCAACAACTTCTAACAATTCTAAAAGATGTTAATCCAACTATTAAATATTGGTTGTTGTTGTTGACTAGAATAGATGCTTCACTTGAAACAGTTTAAAATGAGTATTTTAACCAACATATAAATTTATTTACAATAAATGAGAATGTGCATCAATATATTAATAGAAAATTATATGCTTTAAATTAACATGTTGCTTGAAGCATTCTAGCTAGAGGATTAAAAAAAATCATGTTACGGGATTGGATGATGAACATTTAGACGTTGAATTATTGATTTTTATTACTACAAGGGTGATGATCACTAAAAATAAATGGAAAGATAAGGTCTAACATTTGTTGTTAAATCACATGTCAAATATATTACATGTATTGAGGATCGTATAGTCTTTCACATATAAAAAGTTTGAGATATTGAAAAATGAAAAAAAATAGTGAAAATAAAAGAGATAGAACAAAGACTTCAATTTTTAGAGGATCACATGTATATAGATTAAATATTATAAATTTAATGTTAAACTAAATTATATATATGTTGCTCTCTATTTCTCTTTTTAATATCAAATGTATATAATTTAAATTTCATAATCTTATTATTATATTGTGTGTGTGTGTGTGTGTGTGTGTGTGTGTGTGTTGCTCTCTATTTTCTATTTTAATATTGAATGCACATTGTTTTAATATCATAATCTTATTGTTGTGTGTGTGTGTGTGTGTGTGTGTGTGTGTGTGTGTGTGTGTGTGTGTGTGTGTTTCTCTCTATTTTCTATTTTAATATTGAATGCACATTGTTTTAATATCATAATCTTATTGTTTTGTCTGTGTGTGTGCGTGCACACACACACACACACGCACGCATGCACACACACACGCACACACACACGCACACACACACACACACACACACACACACACACACACACACACACACACACACACACACACACACACACACACACACACACACACACACACACACGTTGATAAATATATTAACATATATAAATTGACACTAAAGGGTTTCAAAAAATACTAAACAATCTTTTAAAAGTGAAGGGGTACATGAATGACTATCTACTAGATTTTATAGAATAAAATAGAGTTTTTATTTAAATTTTAAATGTTTAATCTTGTTATATTTGACCATTTTAAATGATGATTAGTAGTTTATAAACTACACTCAAAATGCTACAATTCATGTTCTTATATTATCTTCAAATTTTGAGTGTAGCTAGCTCAATTAATTCATAGAAGTTGAGGTTTCTCATTTTTAAGACAAATGTCCACTTAAGAAACCATTTTTTCTCACAAATTCTCTGTATTTACCTACTATCATTATCTTTCTCTATAAAATTGGGGATATCAATAACATGTTCAAATATTTCACTATCAATGAAGACCCCTTTTTTTAAAAACTATTCAATATCATGATAAAACATATAATTAGTAGTTGGGTACAAAAATCAGGAAGAAGAACAAAAGGGAAAGTAGGTTTTAGGTTTAAGCATTGCACTATCAACCATTGTGTCACCCTCAAGTACTTGATCAAAAATTTATCTGATACCTAATGAGAATAATCTATATTTTTATTTGTTGACTTCAAGAAAGTATTTGACATGGTATCTAGAGGTAAACTCAATAGTAGGATGGAAGGGATCATATTTTTAGGTGAGAATCAGGCAACAATTTATAGACTGAAGGATTATCATAATTCTTTAGAAGTGACATTAGTGTCAAAATAGGATACCCATTATCTCCCGCCATGTTTGAGCTATACATTGATAAACTAGAGGATTGGATAAATAAGGTTGGTACATAGGGCATTTAATTAGTTAACTATGTATTAATTTTTCTATTATATGTAGATGACATTAAATTAATTACAAAAACAACACAATGTTTGAGAGAACACTTGAGGGCTCTATCGATCTTCTATCAATATGTTAGAATGTGAGTAAATACTAAAAAAATAAAATTCATAATCTTTTAACTATAGAGAAAAAGGAAAACCAACTTCCTTTTTGAAATAAACTCATTGAAAGTAGTGGAATAATACAATTATCTTGGGATTTAATTTCACAATAAGCTTAGCTAGGAAGTTTGTAATGAAAAAAATACAACTAGTGTAGAGATATTTATTACTACTAAAAAATAAATGCAAGAATAAATAATTATAGGATTTGAAAAGAAAGAGAACTTTATTTGGCCTGCTTATCATGAAAGTTATTCTGTATTGATTTGATGTTTGGGTTACTAATGTGTCTGACCTAAAATGGAGATACATAAAGAGAATAAAAAACATATAATCACATACAACCTCAAAATTAAAGCATCAATTTGGTTTGAGATTCTATTCGTTGAAATGGTTACTTTCTCAGTGGAGGCATTTATAATGAGTTAGATGGTACTTTATTTATAAAATACAAAAATTATGGATAATAACTAAAGGACTAAAATGGTGAAAGATTAGGAACATAGTAGAAGAAAGAATACCTAAATTAAACAGAATGAGTAGATGAGTAAATGGGAAAATAAAATGTACGAGTGTCAAAAAACTAATGAAGAAATACAAATGTAGAAGATAGATAAATTTATGACATCCATGCACATAAAGTAATTAATAAGGAAGAAATCATACTATATCAAAGAGTTTAATCCTACATGGGGAAATGATGAAACTTACTACAAGGAACATAAATCAAGTGGGAGGTGAAAATGTTGATGGCTTAGTTAAGGAAGATAAATCATCTTAGGTGTGAGATTGGTAGGTGGATATTTCTTAAAGAAATAACAGGAAATGAGAACATTCATATTTCATGTTAAGCAGGTAATGGAGAGAATATAACTCTTCATCATGGAGTGTGCCACTTATATTAAATTATGTATCATGTTAAATGATAACTTCAAGTTAGACAACCTAATCGACTTATTTTTGGAGGGTATCTTAAAACAAAATAGGATTTTTGATAAATATCCATAGTAAAACATCTATCACCCAACATTAAAAAATTTTAAATTTTAAAATAATAATAAAAAAACCCTTACATCAAGTAAGATGTTAGTATGAAACATTTTTTTTAATTTTTTTTTTTAAACCCCATTAACTACTTGGTATCATGGATGATACTAAAATCAATTATTAATTCATTAAACACCTAATGCTAATGCTTTCTTCTAAATATATTTAATGATTTGGTGATGATATCATGTACCTTGATCACTATTTAACATGACATGTCAAATAAATTTCCAGTAGTATAAGAAACACATTACAAAAAATTTTGGTAATCCATAATATTCAAAATGTTATGATGATATTTAACCATGATGGCAAACAAAATATGAAAGTAAAAAAAATGATTATGCAAAATAAATATTTGGGGTGTTGAACAATTGTAGGCGTATAAAAAGGTAGAACCTGCATGTGCATTAGCATGAATGGAAATAAAAATTAAAAGACAATTGAGAGAAGCACTTGTAGTCATCAAAACAAAAATAAGAGGTGTTGGGTCTCTTGTTTATGATGATAATTAGTTCTATAAAATTAAAATAATTACATCAATAATGCATTTATACATTGACATACGGGAGCTAGGGGTTGTAATGGTGTGAGTGTATCAAATTTTAATTATTATAGAGATTACATTATAAAATAAACTGTAAGTAAATGAAAATAAAGGAAAGAAAAAAATATATATGAATAAAAAGGGTAAAATTTTAAATGAATTTTTCCATAACTTATTTCATATAATAACATATTCTAAATAATATCAATTGTAATATTATCTAGGACATGTATTGAATTTATATACATAGAGACTATTTATACAATAATCATTTATCATTTATAACATATGTTGATATTTATTATATTTAGATATAAATTTATAAAGATATCTAATACATATCTAGACTACATATAATTATCAAAGTATAAAATATTTAATTTATATGTATTTATACTTACAACACTAATAAATTTATCTTAATTAATTGATTTGGATATGTATAATAAATATAAATAATTTACATATATTAATATGCATAATAATTATATATTTACACACCCCCCCCCCGCCCCCCCCGCCCCCCAAACACACACACACACACACAAGTTAACCAAAATATATAAGATTAACAATACATAATATCATATATGTAAGTATTATAAATATTTACCTTTGAAATAAATATTTTAACACTATTATATTAGATCATTTTTTAATATTATTTAAACCTGCATATCACATATTTATGTCTATTTAAAATTTTCCTAGAAAGAAAAAAAGATAGAAGATTGAAACAAGTAAAATTGTTTATAATTTCTTAACTTTTTCAGAGCTTTTTACACTTTGATATGGCAAAAATGTTGAATATGATTTTTTGTTCTCACTTTATCATTATTTGTAATATTATTATTTATCTTTAGACATCTAATATATGGTATTATATAATATAGGGTCTTCCCTGATATAATATATGGTATTATATAATAAATGAAGTTTTCCCTTTTTACAAGTTAGTTTCACTAGAATTATAACATTTATCATTGGTGCATCAACAATACATATAATCTTGTAAATGCCTATTTCAAATTTTGAAAAAATAGAAGGAAAAATGTTAAACAAAGTTTCAAGAAGAAATAAGACATGTTTGGTATATATTGATTGATGGGATGAATTTTACATGTGAAAAGATGCTTGAAAATATAGATTCTCAATTGTGCAAAACATTTATAGAAATTTTTTGATACATGCTTTGGTGGAAACTCTATTTTTTTTTGAGGATTTAAGACAACTGCCTCTTGTAATGGATAGACCTCCATATGAAATTATAAAACAAGCAAAGTTATTATGGGAAACCTTTAGAACTATTATTATGCTCAATAAAATTTTAGACAATAAGAAAAAAATGAATAACAATAATAGTTTCAACAACTTCTAATAAATCTAAAAGATGTTAATCCAACTATTAAAAATTGGTAGATATTGATGACTACAATAGATGCTTCACTTGAAATAGTTTAAAATGAGTATTTTAACCAACGTATAAATTTATTTACAATAAATGAGAATGTGCATCAATATATTAAGAGAAAATTATATGCTTTAAGTCAACATGTTGCTTGAAGCATTGTAGCTAGAGGATTAAAAAAATTCATGTTATGGGATTGGATGATGAACATTTAGACATTGAATTATTGATTTTTATTACTACAAGAGTGATGCTCACTACAAATATATGTAAAGATAAGGTCTAACATTTGTTTTTAAATCACATGTCAAATATATTACTTTTATTGAGGCTCGTATAGTCTTTCACATATAACAAGATTGAGATATTGAAAAATGAGAAAAGAGTAGTGAAAATAAAAGAGATAGAATAAAGACTTCAATTTTTAGAGGATCAGATGTATATAGATTAAATATTATAAAGTTATTGTTAAACTAAATTATATAGATGTTGCTCTCTATTTCTCTTTTTAATATCAAATGTATATAGTTTAAATGTCATAATCTTATTATTATATTATGTGTGTGTGTGTGTGTGTGTGTGTGTGTGTGCGCGCGAGCACACACGTGTGGGTGCATGTGTGTGTGTGTGTGTGTGTTGCTCTCTATTTTCTATTTTAATTTTGAATGCACATTGTTTTAATATCACAATCTTATTTGTGTGTGTGTGTGTGTGTGTGTGTGGGCACGCGCACTCTATTTTCTATTTTATTATTGTATTAAAAATTTATCTTTATCTTATGTGGTAGCAAGCGCTACTAGCATATACATCTTAGATAAATCTATGTAAAGTATGCTGGTAGATATTATTTTTGAGACACCTATTTTACTAATGTCATAATTCAATATGGTATATGTATCTGAGAATGACATTTATCAACATATTTTGCATAAATTTATCTTATATATGTACGCTAAGATAAATACAATAAAATAAATTTTAATTGCTATTGGAAAGAGTAAGTGTTATAGTTGAATGTTCTTCCCTCCAATTTAGGGAATTTTGGTCTATTAACACTTTGCATAATTGAAATTTTGGTCTACTCACACTTTGCATGATATATTTTTTGTGACTTTTAATATTAATAAATAATGAATAATTTATTTACACATATAATTATTTATTTAAAGTTTCTTAACAAAATACATAAATTGAAAATTGATGAAATTATTAAATAAATAAGAAACTTTTAAATTTTCTTAATAATAATCACTCAACTCTTAATCAAAAGTCACTGAACTTTTAAACAAACCCACTTTCATAAAACCTTAACCTTGCTAAAAAATCTTTAAGATAGATAAAAATGCGAATGAAAACAGCACCTCTTCCATATATATTAAGTCGTAAAACTAAGTGAAAGAATAATCTATCTACGTGGATAGACAATTGGGCATCCGTGCTTAACTATATAGATTAGACATGTGAAGGAGAGAAGATACATAAATTTGAAAGGAAAAAATTTGACCAGCCAATTAAAAGTTAGCACGCAAGAAGTTATTAAATCAACACAACAAATAATGTCTTCTCCACGTCCTCAAATGTTTGATAAGAAAATTGTTCATTAGAAGAGTTTTGAGAGAAAGGACTTGAAGTAGTTCGTTTGGTCATGATAATTTGTAGCATAGTTTTGGTCGTAAATTTAATTTTAGATTTACTCGTAATATGTGATGAAGACTTTATTATATATCAGTCAGAAATTTAGGGGCTCGTCCTATATTAGAAGAATCAGTTCTGGTTACCGGATTCGACAGCCTATATTCCGTCTGAGGCATGTAATAAAATTATATGTAGCTTTACAACTTATTTCACAAAGTTTTCAGTTGTTTTGACAGAATCCCACATTAATGTACAATACTTATCCCACTCGCATTCCATGGTAGCTTACTCTTAACCTGGTGAACGAGATATTTGCGAAAACGTTTTATTGATTTGGTAACACACACTACAGAACGCAGTGTACTTAGTTTCATCTTGAGCTCCAAAAGAGTGTCATCATGCTTTTTTTAAAACGGGAGCGATAAAACGGAGCAAGATTTTTCGTAGCTAATTAGTTTCAAGAAATGTGTATGAATGATTATACTCACGTCTCGTTACTTATTTTTTCTTGTGGATCGCGTGCTTGGGTCCAGTACGTTTTGTCTCATCTTTCGGATGGACCATATCGTGGGCTTTACATTGCCGGTACGCTAAGAGCGGGAAAAAGAGATGGCATGCCGGGTCCCAAATATAAAGACGATTTATTTAAAATGATTCACGTCTAAAATAGTGAGTTTTGTATATTTTACGGATTAATATCTGACCCCAAAAAAGAGAGAGAGAGAGAGAGGGCTGATTAAAATTAAAAAGAAAAAGAAAAAAAAAGGCATATTGAACTTGTTAATATAGTATTTTTTAATATTATAAAAATATTTAATATTTTTTTATTATATAGTCGGATACATTCCCTTCGTCCAGGGAGCATAGAGGATATGTTTAGGGAGCATTTTTATGAAATCAAAATATTAGGATACGATTGGGTGATGTATTTAGGGATTTCCACAATTCAGGGATGTTCCTTAGGCATATCCATACACTCTCAGATATCAAAAATATTTTATTTTAATTTTTAATTTCTTGCAACCAAAAGTCAAACATGGACTTCAAAATACAATTAGAAACAAATTGAAGTGGATTCCCAACCTTAAAAGCTGTATTCACACTCTTTTTATGAAATGCTGCATGATTTTTTTTGGGAGCTCTAGTGCCAAACCCTTGAACAGGGGAGATTAAACAGCCCCCCTACATCTCTCCTCATGCTGGATGGCTTGTCTTACCATAGATAGTATTACTAACAGGATTATAATATGGCATACCATTACAATAGTTGGAGGTTTGGATATTCACTTCACCTCCTAACACACTACATATTTATCCACTCTTGTTCACTATTGGACTGAAAATACAATTATGGGCGTCATATGGAAACTTTTATTTAATTTATTTTGTTTCGTCTATGCAAATTATGAGGTTAATTTTGCTTCTCTAACTATATTCTTATTTTTCATATATAGTTTTGTACGGCTGTATCCATAGGTATCCAAACCTACCAAAAATCCTCATATATGTGTATCTGATTCTCGTATCCATATTGGTACCCGTATTCGTATAGGCAACCCAATTTTTAATTAATATATTTTGTAAAATTCAATAAATGAAGATAGTGTAATTTTTTTAATGTATAAATTTAAAATTATATAGATATGAACATTCTGTTTATATTTTGGAATATATATAGCAGATTATAATTATCAAATAAATGTATATTTAAATCTGAATATTTCTTCCGTTAAACAGCTATAACTAAAGTCATCTAAGGAACAATCCAAGTCCTATCCTATTGACTCTTTATATCAATACCTAAAAAAGTTTGTAATTTGATGGATGACCCACAAACCATAATCCTAAAAATTAAACTACAAAACTGCTGATAATAATATAATTTTTGAAATTCTCCTTAACATAAAATTAAGTCGTGCACTATTTTAATTAAATTGACTTCCGACTCTATAGATTCCGATGGCCTTTAAAAGTCGCTGACATATTTCATTTGCTTATGATGAAATACTATTAAAAACAACATTGTCTAAACATCTTACCTTATAAAAAATGTTATCATTTCCCACATATTTCTTTTTCCTTTAATGGAATACTATAAGCAATGACATTGCCTTAGCATGTTATCTTAGAAGATACTATATTTTTCGTTATTTTTGACATTTATTTATGTTAATTGTGGACATTGAATGTGAATAAATTTTATCTTTGAACTCTCCAAAGACTTAATTTTATAAGTGATATATAATGAGAATCTCTTTAGCTTCATTGCAATTTTAAGTAAAAATTGGAAAAAAATATTTATTCAATTTTTTAAAAACTAGAAACATTCAAAACATCCATACAAAGCACACAATTATATCCAAAAGCACTCTCCTCTAACATTTTTAACAGTCTATATAGATTGTGAAAGTACTACTGGAAATTATATGATTTAATTTGTTTAGTAGTACCGTTTTCAATGCAATCTCATTCTCCTCTCTTAGGACTCTCTTGAACACCCATCTTTTTATACGCAGAAACATTCCACTTGTAAAGTTTTGTCCATCTGCTTTTGGGACGGGGAGTCTTATTTCGTTTACAATTCTATATTTCTAAATGTTTAATCTCATGCACAGAGCACATTTATTAGAGTTTCAATACATTAACAGTTAAAAGAAAGATTCCTAAGGACGGAGATTTCGTTATTGGCAGGCGTGGCTAGGTCCAATTGACAAGACAGAACAATGAACGGTAAAGCTTTTCAATTTTAAAGTTCTGTCTGATCTCATTCCGTTCTGTCGAATTGAAATCATTGACTGGTATGACGATGATGATGTCCAAGCCAATCTAGAGGAGCTCAATAGGCGAATATAACGATTTATTGATTCTCTGTAATTATGGGATCATTAAATAAACAAATTCATAATTGGTTTCTTTATTTGCTCTGATTGCCAGCATATGAGAGTACCGAAGAATAGCAATGAGAAAGATAGACGGCTAAGATTAAATAAGGAAGAAGTTAAAGGAATCGAAAAATGTGCTGGTGAATACTATGATTATGAAAGAGACAACGAGGACCCTGAAAATTGGTTAACCACTATGTTTGGGGGACCTCTTAACTCTTTTTATTGAAGAACCCATTGGGGTACCGTCCATACGTGGTTATCATTTCGTCGTGGGATCTCCCAACACAGCCGCTAAAGATGGTGGGAGAAATGAGTTAAGAGGAGATTAA
The DNA here is from genome assembly GCA_037957365.1 of Torreya grandis. Lineage (NCBI taxonomy): Eukaryota > Viridiplantae > Streptophyta > Pinopsida > Cupressales > Taxaceae > Torreya > Torreya grandis. The sequence goes on from JARHVA010009700.1 coordinate 212,925, forward strand.
AACTTTGATTAGAGCTGGCCATCCAGACCGTTGCGCCCAATTTAAACCTAGAAGAGTTTAGTTACCCCAAAAAAAATCATAGAAGTATAAAACAATCGTCGAACAATATATTCTCTTTCATTTAGTAAAAAAAAAAAAATACATCCACGCATTAACAACATATGCCTCTATGTCTCTTATAGAATAGAAGAACAAAATTATTATATATTCTAACTATTAACTAATCTATGTTACAAGGGAAGATCAAACTCCATTAATATTTACAATTAATTAAATTAGGATATATTAACATAAATTAATTTATGTAATTTATTTAATCTAACATTCTTTCTATTAATTTATTGTATTCTTAAGAATATAAGAGGGAGAATTTTTGAATCCCTCAAATTTATCATGCGCAAGTTATTTGTTGAAGATATGCATAATGATCTTGAGTGGGATATTACTAAAGATGAACATTTTATTATTGACTATGCCCCTATATGTAATAGACATAAAAATCGATGTTATTTATGTAATTATGAAACAGTAGATTATGAACAAGTTGAAAAACATATTAACTTTTGCATTACAACCTCATAGACTAAGTTTGTGGTACTGCTAATCCTGCATGTATATGATGTAGCCATATCATTTCATAGACAACTCCTCTTGCTGTTCAATATTTTGCTTGAGTGAAATATCAAGAAATTCTTTTCTTTTCTTCTTGCTCCCCCATGAGATATGATTAGATCCCAAAATAATGAAAATCTAGATGTGGATTTCCTTTCATCAATAGATACTACATGATTTACATCCATGTAACATGTCCAAAAGAAGTGGTCATTCATTTTGTATTCTAGGCCATATTGCATTGTATCTCAAATGTATATGAATATCTTCCTTGTTGTTTTCAAGTGATTCATATTTGGATCTTACATGAACCATCAAAGATAGTTGACAACATATCTAATATCTAACCTAGTGTATGATAAGTAAATGAGACTCCTAATCTATTGTCAATAGAGAGTTGCATTTACTAGTGTTGATGGGTCTGAACCATAGGTGTTGAAATAGGTTTACAATCCATCATGTATAATGTCTCGAGCATGGTCTATGAATATTTCTTTTGAGTTAAAAAGTTGAGGTGCCCCTTTTTCCATTCTTCTAGACTAAGATACTAGATTAATAGCCTAAGATATGTCATGTCAAGAAATAATTTAAGATTATTATTTACCATATTTATCATTTTCATTGACCTTCCTATGTTGACAAGGTCTTCAACATACATAATTATAATCACAAACATCCTTCTTGATCCTTTGGGTAGAGGTTTGGATCACATGGACTCCTATGTAATCCATGCTAAATGAGACACTCATCAATATTTATACACCAAAATCTAGGAGCCTACTTGAGACCATACAAAGACTTGAAGAGTCTACATGCCTTTTGTTCTTGACCAAGGGAGACAAGTCCTATAGATGGGTCATATACACTTCCTTTTGAATATATTCATGCAATAAAAAAATTTAAATAAAAATTTGATGAAATCTATGTCGAAATTGTGCAACCATAGCAAAGACCATTCTAATAGTCATTATCTTGGTTATTATAGTAAATTTATGCTTGTAGTCAATTATTTATTTGTGTGTATAACACTTTTATAAAAGTCTTGCATTATAATTGTCAATGGTGCCATATTCTCATGGTCTTAAATATTAACTTGTAACTAATAAGCTTGTTCCCATCTGTAAAATCAATAAGTTTCCATATATTGTTCTTCATCAATAATTGATATTTTTCATCCATGACATCTTTCCAAGCTTTTGACCCTTGGGCTTCTCAAGTGGTTCATGTGTCAAATAATTGTGCATTTGTGCTCATTAGGGCTAAATTAACCTCTACATGAACCATGTTACTAGTTCTTGGTACTATATTGGAAGTGTCTAAGACTCTATATATTTTTCCTTCTGATATAGTATTTGGACATATGGGGAACAAAACTAGTGGGTGGTGGGCGGCCTGTCTAACCATAATTATTATCCTCATTATCACTACCACTGTTACTATAATTAATTTTTACATGTCTAATGTTTGTATGAGGTTAATATGTGGATGGTGGAATAGATTCACCTTTCTCATCAAATACAACATCACTATTGATATTTATGTTCCTAGTTTTTGGATCCATGAGTTGATATGCCTTCAAATCTTCATTGTAGCCAATAAAAATGCATGCTAATGATTTATTATATATTTTTTTCTTTGATTCTGAAGGACATGCATATATGATTTAAAATGGATATATCCAGAAGATGTGATATAGAAGGATTGTTCCCAATCCATGTTTCTTATGCAGTAATGTCAATAAGAAATTCAGTGGGTGTTCCATTCAGCATGTATACTATCCTATGTACTACTTATACCTAGGATGTAAAATATAGGTCTAAGTCATCAATTGTGTTGCATACCACTTACATAATAGTGAAATTTATCCATTTTTTAACACCACTTTATTATGGAGTATAAGGTGTAATATATTGTTGGTAAATTTTATGTGCTCTTAATAGTTCATATAATTCTTTATTCATGTATTATCCCCTTCAATATAATTGGTAGACATGAATTCTAAGACTAGATTTTCATTACATAAAGTATTTGAATTCAGGGGAGAACACAAAATATTGATCCTTAGTTTTAAGGTAACATATCCACATTTTTAGTGAATAGTCATAAAAAAGGTTGAAAATATAGAAATGAACTAACACTCGAGAACACTATGCACCATATCTAATGATTCAAGATCCCTATATGTACTTATGGAAAATGGAGCTCTATTTTATTCCTAACTATATAAATGAAACATATATTAGTACTTTTTATTAGTGATAGAAGGCCTCTCGCCATGTTGTGTCAATCGAGTATAGACAATTACCTAGAACTTAAGGGTCGAGACATCTTGTCCCAAAACTTTGCCTGAGATGATTTATTTTACAACTAAAGATTGTTAGATTTGTGGAAAACATCAATGTAGAACATTTTTTATACAATAGAATATCTTACAATAATTTTTGATATTTAGGACTATATCGAATGAGACACATATTATTAGCATTTTGTTGATCAAATTTATCCACGAGGTTGTGATCAAATAATTGATTTATAGATGATATATTTGTGGTGAGGCCCAAAAGATATAGGACATAATCGATTATCTATCTATGATTACGAAGAGGTAAGTAAATTTCACCAATTTGTTGGACACTATATGACATATCATCTCTAAAATATGCATTACCTCGATAAGATGAAGAGGTAAAAGTGGTGAGCCAATCATTGCATCATATCATGCACCTCGTGACACTAGAAGCCAATACCGAATTAAATCTAGAGGACATTTATCTTCACTTATCTATGTACTATAGACATAATTGACATATGATGAAACATTATGTTTAGAAACATTCGCATGCTACTAATGTGAAAAATACGTATGTTTATTATTACATGTGGATTGTGACTTCTTATTCTATCCTTGTAGTTAATATTGGAAGTTATGATTCCTTTTGTTGGATGAGTATTGTGTAAATACTTTGTAACAATAATTCTTCAATTCATGACCTATCTTTCCATAGATTTGACATACCCCTTGAGAAGGGGGTCTATTCTCATATTGATGAAATTGATTTTTATGTTGAGGGCAATGTTTTTAGGCTTCATGGGCCTCTTCCCTTTATAATGGGATGTCATTGCATGCAATTATTCCTCTTATTTTTTTTTTCATAGATTATACTTGTTGTAACAAATTAACTATTTTTTCATAAGATAGTTTTATCTCTGATACATTAATAGACATCAAAAATATCTTACTGGCTAGTTGCAATGGACTCTAGATAATGGGTACTAGGGATTCATCTGACACTTTGTTTAGCAATAATAAGAGTGAGGCAGGTAATTCTACAACACAATGAATAAATATTTAAAATATCACATATCTTTAGCCGATGATAGTGAAGCTAAATTTATATATGAAGGAGCATATTATGGTTCATAGCTTTTTAGATAGTAATAAGTTTGTTGCAAGAATTTTTGGTGTTAATAATATCTCATATATGAGTTTGGATCTCATGCAATACCCCAAACATATTGATAATTTTTGCCTTTTTTGTTTAATTTGTCGAACATGGACCATTAATAGTTAAGGTTTGAGGTGTTTTTATGACCTTATCTACAACTTGTTAGAGATTTTCAAATTTGAAGTGAGCCTTAACCTTGGTTTTATATGAAACATAGTTATCACCACAAATTAGTTTCGTATCATATCAAAAAAAAAAAGGGACATTTCTAGCTATATTATACAAAACTATTTGTGATAAAGTGATTAGTGACTTATTAATCCAATTGATTTAATTTTATATATATTTTAAGACTAATATACCAAACACATTAAAATTTTTGACCTTCAAATATACTTGATAATATACAAAATAATCTCATCCTTTATATATAATCAAAAGTACATAAAATAAACCTTAAAGAAGGTGAGATTAGAGTGATACATGGTACTTATAAAGTATGTTAAAATGAATCAATCTATATATGAAACATACTTAGAGAGTGTAGAAACTTAATTTATATCATCTTGATGTTGTAATTATCCACCATAATCACTATTCACCAATCCATACTAATATAAATAATCAAACCTAATTATATCATCGCATTGTATTATAAATCTAATTTTTTGGAGTACATCCCTAACCTTACCCTTCACTATACATAGCATCACTCCAATTAATTAATCAATCGATCTAATTTTAAATATGAATATTGCCAATCCCACCAAATGTTTAATTGGATTAATCAACTAACTAATCCTATTATGGAGTTGATTAATACTAATAAAAAGTTCCATAGAAATATAAATTCCATAATTTATGAAATCAATAAATTAGTTTAGTCTCAAATCAATGACATCATCAATCAACATGGAAAATCTCATCACAGCCAAGGAAGGGGAAAAAGGTTCAAATCAATCCATTCTTCCTAAATACCGATCATTACACTTCAAAATCCTCCCATTTATGAACAAATCCCCTAATTTAATGAGGAATTTTACTAGTTGTTAACATTTGATCCTGAATCAAATCATATGTTCCATATGATTTTTAAAAATATATAAATTGGAGGTCTGTAATATTTTCTTAATCAAGCTTCCATATCCAATCTACACCTAATTGAGAGATCATAACTTGTGATCAAGCCATCCACTTATCAATAAAATCATTCATCTTACAAGGGGATATGTTATTAGACAATATGCATGTCACCTATTGAGCAACTGTATTCCCATATCATATCCATGAAAAACCCACATTGATAATGGCTTCTCCTTTTGGGTATGCAAAGGTGCATTCTAAATCCATCTTTAGATCAATCAGAGGTATTTTTATCCATTTAGAGTAGGATTTTACAAGTTTGTTTGAATTTATAAGATGTATTGATTTAACTTGGAATTACACATGTTTGGAATGCTTTGTGGGACCTTTTATACACAATATTTGTTTCATTAGGATTACTAGAGTTTGTGATCTTAGCTAGTCTAGTTTTAGAAGCTAAATAGGAGTAATTTAAGAAAAAATTAGCTTTTTATATTTAAATTTATGTTTTATATGTATAAAATTATTTATATTTTTAAAAACATCTCCATTTCCATGAACACTGTCTACACATAATTAGCCATCATCTACATTCTACCTTTATATGTGTTTATTTTCAACATCTACGTAGATTGTGAAATTTGATTCATTAGCACCATCTACATCTAACCACTTGTCATATGTGTTTAACTATTATTTTTTTTACTATATTTTCTATTTAGTGTTTAAGTTTAACCATTTGATGTATATGTGTAATTATTTAGTTTCTATGATATATCTATGTGTTATGTTTTATTTTAACATTTGTATTTAGTCATTTGGTATCTATGTGTACTTGTTCAACATCTAAATTCTCTTTATCTTTTATCTAATGTGTAGTGACATTTTTGCAAAAACATCATGGTGTACATATGGTTAGTATCATATACATCCTTATAAATGACATATGTGTTATGTGTTGTGACATTTACGTTTTTTTTATTTATAACTTGTAGGTTTTTACTTATCAAATATTCTAAAAAAAACTACTAACCATATTTTTTCTATGTTTGATTATCAAAATCCCATAATCCAAACAACATACACACATAAATCAGTTAAAATTAATTAGTATATTTAAATTGAATTATTACTTTTCTTTGTTTGTCTGTGTTTTATAACATAAGTACCATGTATAGTATTCACTCACACCACAAGGTAAACTTAGGAATAATAAATGGTCTAGGTAATTGGTGTCACCCTAGTATTTTTTGCATATGTTATTTTCCTTGCACTATAAGAAAAATATATAAACTAGAAATAACACGTTCTTACGTACCTTACATTTATATGGTATTGTGACTAGTATTTTAACACCCAATGTAGAGATAAACCCGTGTTCTGATGGATTATATAAATTTAGTGGTGTATACATTATCATTAGCTAAGCAGTCACATATTTTAATGGAACCATAAAGCTAGGTGGTTTCATCCACCTATACCCAGGCCTTATGTGACAATTTTATCTCTTAGATTCAAGTATCAATGTACCACTAGGTATATAGAGGACACCCCTAGTTATCCTTATTTATCCTAATTTATGAATATATTTATCACAAAAAAAAATGGTGTAAAAAAAATTAATAATCCTTAAGATCACCCACCATATGCCTTTCATAGTATTATCAATGGGCCATTAGATGATTTTAATCTAAATTGGCTAGCATAAACCATCTTGTTTATGTGTCTTATTTTTACCTATTGTGATAGATCATTTATTTACCTAAACCAAATAATTTTAATAAACTAAAATCCACTTAGACTATGTCAAATTGAACTCAAATCAAAACCAAATAAATAAACTCATCCAAATTATGTTAAATAAAAACATAATCTAAATCGAACCACTCTTTTAGAATATAAATAAAATCCTACATCAATCAAATCCAACCAAAATCAAGGGCACTTATTATGAGGTGCCAAATAATATGAAACTAAAATGTAGAAAATGAAGATATTTTAAGTCATAATCTGTAACACTTTCATAAAGAACACATTCATAATGATGATACTGCCATTCTAGCCAATCAAATAAAATAACGTTATAAAAATAATTATTTGTCTAATACTAATTAAGATAAATCCAAAATTAATGATCAATACATATATAATATAAAAAATTCCCCCATGCCTTGTAAAAATAGGTGGCTAGCTTCCCTCTAATTACAATCCTCAAAACTTGTCTCCCACCCTTATCAAGAATAATCAAAACAATCCCAAAAAATAGGAAGCTACCTCTAGCCATTAGGTAAACCAACACCAATCCAATGTTAAGTCTACTTATTAAAATCCAAATCCTAATGTTATTCATGTCACTCATAGAAGAAAAAAACTGACTCTAGTGAATCAAATCCACAAATACCAAAACCACCTCATGCTAGATAAAATCTAATAACTTAGACAAACTTTTGCCAATATGGCCTTCTATATTATCCTTACATAATTTGATCCTTCATAGTAAAGTCTGCATTTAAAAAACTAAAATCTTATGGATAATAATATAGTAACAACCAAAATTTTATGCCACCTCAATCCAATTAAAAGCCCTCAATGTCATTTATAGGCACTCAATTTGATTATAAATGGTAACTCATGGAGTATGTTCTCCAAGGATTACCATATGTAAATCAAAACCTAAAATATAAGTTTGAATAGTTGTGCCCTTACCTATTTGACCACAACATGTTGAAAGTCCTATTTACCTTATATTTTGAGCCACCTAACTTTGAGAAATTTAATGTAAAGGGTGACTCAAGGGACCAGGTCAAGGTTTTCTTCATGTCATGTCAAGAGTTCTCCTATAGTGACATTTATTTACTTCTCTTATTCATAGAAACTTAAGTGGATAAGATATAGAATGGTTTCTACATATACTAAATGGATCCATAACCATGTTCATTGACCTATCTAACTATTTTCTATGAAATTTATCCTAAAACATTGAGCATGAGCTCACCATTGTGGATCTAGATAACACCATATAAATAAATAGGTAATTTTTCTCCTTATTCCTACAAATATAGAGAGGCTTGGCAAGCAGATTCCCACATTCAATTCATGAAAAGAAACTAGTCTTTATATTTGTGGCCAATCTAAATTAGGAAATGGAATTATACCTTCAAGTACAGTGACAAAAAATAGATGATAACATTGAGAATAGTGTACAAATATATAAAATTCTAATCATGAAATAATTGGTGAAACTATTTTCTACAGATAAACAAAATCAACCACAAACTAAAAAACCTAAAGTGTTTTGAAAAAAAATTGGTTGGTGACAGAGTTATCAATGCTAAACACATTTATGTAGTTTATAATAACTCTTACATAATTGTTCCTCAGGTATAACCCTACAAATGAAGACACTACATTCCCTTGAAAAATATCTTTGGAATTCATCATCTCTAATTTGGTCACCACAAATAGGATTGTTTATCCACAAACCAATCCCTTAAACAAAAATAAACCAAATCCCACATGTATAAGGAGAAATAATATTATGAGTTTCACAAGAGGTAAGTACACAAAGTTGGGGGACAAAAATACCTACCCATGGACATGTTTTTCTTGAAAACTGATAAATTTGAACTTCTATAGATAATTTGAGATGCCTACAGTCAAAATTAGAGGATGGTGTAAGAACATAAATTGTAGAATTTTTAGTCTAATTTCCAAAAGAGTATTTAAAAAAAAATATTAAGAAAAACTAGGTAAAACATATAAAATTTTAAAAAGAACACTTTTTAATAATAAAATAGAGTTGATGGCCAACTATGTGATGCCTCATTTTTTGGGAGTCATTTAATATTGTTTAAAATAATTTGATGAAACATTAAATAAGATCATATAGATTGTAAACTATATTTTTTTTATAATTATTAGATGAATAGTTTTTTATTAATTTTAAAATTAAATAGATCCTAAAATATGATAGAAAGTGGATAGCCAACCATGTATCCCCCATAACTACCTCAAAGAAAATGAAAACTAGTTTTTTTAACGTGTTTATAATTAAGCCTAGTTTGTGATGATAGTTTTTATTAAATTTTTATCAATGAATAAAAATATATGAAAACATATATATGCATGTATATTTGAGGAATACAGTGGCCTAAATAATCTACAGTTAGAAATCAACACATATAAAAAACCTTAAAGTAGTCCAAAAAATTGTATATTTCGAAAGGGGAGAGCATGATTATCATCATGGTAAAATTTTTATGAATTGGATAATTGAAATCCATAGTGTTTGGTGATAAAAGTTGACTTTTATATCAAAAATATTGGATTAAACTATGTGTTTATAGGTACAAGCTTTTGACTCAATAATCCAAGCCATTTCTAAGCCAAAAGGCTTTGGTTTTGAATTCAAAATCACCATCATGCATACACATTATTGCATCTATAAATTCAAATTGAAAAAATGTGCACATTTTAGATGTAAAAAACCAAATTGCTTACACATTATCTATGTCACACACATGAATTAACACCACTGAGTCCAGTGTTTATAATGTGTACATGTTGTGGTATAGTGAAGTCATGAGTGGATAAAATGAAAAAGTGGGATGCATTATAAGGTGGTTGTGGGACATGGTTTTTTAAATGAAATAAATGTTAATTACAAGTTATACTTATATTCCTTGTAATTTAAATTTATTTTAGTAAATATAACAAATTAGGGTCTCTCTATATCTTATAGAATTAGTCTCAAAATTGCACACATTACAATGTGGAAGATAGATTTTCAAAATACAATCTTTTAAATACATATGCATTTTTATGGTCTTAGTATTGAAACTAAGGATTTTAGGGCATAAATTTTATAGTTTACGTCTCATTTTTGTAAACATATCAGCATTTTTTAGGTTTTTGTGTCATCCAAATTTCTTCTTGACATTTCTATAAGTCCTAGGTTTGTAAAAATTAAAGTTTACAAAACACTCACTTTAAACTCAATCCAAAGTTGTGTGATTAGGGTAGAATAGGTCACATTGACAACCTATACACAACAAAAAACCACTTTGTGTTAATTTTACTTGTTCATCATCCCTCCCTCATACTTATTCACTTCTTCATCATCCCTCATTATCCTTAATCACTCTTTCCTCATTAATCATTATCTATAATCACTCCTTCATTAACCCTCACCATCCCAATTCATCTCTAATCACTCCCTCATCACCCCTAATAAATTCCACATTCACACTCATTATTCATCATCATACTTAATCACTCCATCATCCCTAATCTCTCCCTCATCATCCTTAATAATCTATAATCACACATTCACCATCCCTATTTATCCATAATCACTCCCTCATTAACCCTTATTATCCCTAATAACTCCCTCATTAACCATAATCATCCTTCATCATCCCTAATCTCTCATTATTTTTCCCTTATAATTCCTAATCACACCCTCATTGACCTTCATCATCCCAAATCATCTCTAATCCTTGCTTCATCATCCTTAGTCACTCTCTCATTAACCCTCATCATTATTCATCACCCCTAGTCACTCACCCTCATCCCTCATAATACATAATTAATGTCTTATTTACCCTCACCATCCCTCATCATATATAATAACTCCCCCATCATCCCTAACAACTCCCTCATTTACCCTCAGCATCACTCATCTTCTATAATCACACCCTCATAATCCATAAGCACTCTGTCATTAACCCTCATCATCCCTAATCATTGCTTCATCATCCCTAGAAAATATTTCCTCATCCCTCATCATCCCTAACCACTCCCTCATTAACCCTCACCATACGTTTTCATCTCCAATCACTCCCTCATTGTACCTAGTCACTCCCTCACTGATCCTTAACATCCATCATCATCACTAAACACTACTTCATCATATCTCATTGTTTGATATGACTATATCTAATTTAATTTGAGTCTAATTTAATTATTTATCTCCCCATCCCATCCATATATATTATATATTTGTTCTATCCAACCATATTCATCTATCTGACCATACATATTTGTCTTACCCTATTTATATCATTAGTCCCAATTAGGCCAACTTGAACTACATAGATAGGTTATCACTCTAGTCTATAAAATACAATACTCTAATGGGGATAGTGCTCTATTATATAAACTATTTAATTAGAATATTCACCTTCATCAATCAATCACTTATCCACATTTAGGGGTCTGACCTTCAATCCTATTTATCTCTAGGGAAGTAAATACCAACTGGACATAAGGTGTTTTCTCTTTTTCCTCGTCAACACCTTGCCCTTCACTTGGAATATCATATATTTTCTATTTTACCTTTCCCTTTAGGTAACCCTTTTCACATAACATGACTAGATTGAATGTGTAGAGCTACAATTGCTCTATAGACTGACTAGTGACATAAATTTATGGGTAACATGACTCTATGGGATGTGTAACACATGTCATTATAGGGATGAATATATGGGATGAGTAACACTATTTATGTAACATATATTTTGTGGGTGGTGATGATGACTACATGTGGTTCATAGGGAGTGACTATAACTGCACTACAATATAGTGTTGCATTAAAGAACATTCCATTAATTTAAGAGTGTTTTAGTGGAAAGAGTGGATATATAGTGTGTCATATTCCAATTTATCTCATAATTAGGTTTTTATAAATTATTATAAAGATTCTAGATAGATGGGCAATTATTATTCACCTAGTTATTATTGCTTAAAGAGGGAAAGGAAAGATGAATAGTGAGAGTGTTTAGAGAGATAGGGGTCTAAAATTAGGTAGATATATGTATGTGGTTAGTATTTTTTGGATTAAGGGTAGTATCTATAGATTATATCTATAGCCATATTAATACCACTCCTATGGGGTGTATCATAAATCCATATATTGAAGACTTTGTCTTATGTTTGATTTTAATTAGTGTGAATAGGCCATATTCCATATACATGTCCATTGTTTCATGAATCTTAATATTTATAACCAAGTGGGAACAAACCAAATGAGGTCAAAGGTCTTCCTAAGATAGTTATCTATCTCTAGTTTTATTTCAATGAAAATGAATATACTGATAGAAAGAAGTATCCAATATATATAACTATATAAATTGACTATTATAGATTGGACCCTTTATCTAGATGGTATTTAGATCCTAAGGAATCAATTGGAATCAACATGTGGTCCATATATATATATATATATATATATATATATATATATATATATATATATATATATATATATGAGGATCCTATTGTATAGTTGATTGGGACCTCTCCCTTTATCTACTTGGGATTTTATTGAAAGGGAGTGAGCCTACTTATAGAGAGGGATCCTAAAATGATGACCTGTAAACATAAAATGACTAATTTATGTTAATTTTAATTTATCATCATCCCTAAACATTTCCTCCTCATCACTCTCTCCTCATTCCTCATTATCTCTAATTACTCCCTCATTGACCCTCACCATCTCTCATCATCTCTAATGACTCTCTCATCATCCATAATGACTCTTTCATTGATCCTCACCATCCCTCATCATCCATCATTATCATATTATATAAGAATATATTTAACAAATTGATTTGGTATTTATAATCATAATGATTATATCTTACCCTATTTTAACTACTCATTTAATTGTGTGGAGTGTGTGATTTTAGTACATGTTGTTCCCATATAAAAGGGATGATATCACATAGGAGAGAGAGATAATGCATTAATAATGAAAATAGAGATAAAGTTGTGTATACATGTTTTGAATTTTTTTTGATAGTAAACTGAATTTTAAAACATTTAGTATCACCTAAAAAATGGTTAACATTAGGTTTTAATAACTAGTCTTATTTTGATGTGATTTTATTTTTTGTGGATTTTTTGTCTTTTTAGGATATATATGCTTTGCATAAAGATTGTGATGTTTGAAATTAAACACAAAACAACACCATTGTTTAATGAAATGAATTTAACAAGGTCCAAACACCATTAGAGTCCCTAGTCATTATCCATTCATCCTGCTACCCCATCATAACTATCTTTTGGGGAGAAGTGGTATGTGATGTGTATCCATAATATTTTTGAATTTATATGAAAGGTTATCAATATTATTATTAGTTTTGGGTTACTAAAATAGTTTATATTATAGACATATTAAACTATGAGAGGATAATGTAATAATAAGGGGTATTGATTTAATAGTATTCTAAAAACAATAAAATTACAATGACTATAATTTTAGTTGGTATAGATAAAATAGTGCATAAACATGCATATTTGGTTATCTTCCGACCATTGCTTGCAGGCCAAGCCATGTAACTAAAGGGACAACTCCTTCATTAATTTAAATAAAAAATTCTAAATTTTATAATATCTGTTGGTCGACCATGAAAAAAATGATCCTCACTTGACTATTAAAAAAATCAACTTATAATCAATAATAAAATCCACTTACTCAATGATAAATAAAATGTCAAAAACCAATCATGTGACTACAACTGAATAACCAATGATCTGGGTTAAAGGTAAGTTTAATGGGGTGAAATTTCATGTAATATGGTGATGATGTTATTATAAGAATCAACCAATATTTATTAATAGATATAAACCATCATAAATCCACTTGTCATGCAAAAAGAACACTCTACTCCATTAAATTCAAATGATAGGTTGAACTATAACTTGAATGAGGAATTAAATATCTCAAAATGTAAAGGATAATGTTTGCATGTTATGAGATCTAAATATAGAAGATAAGAAAAGACAAAAAGGAGAATATTAAGTAGAATAGATGGATCATGTAAAATAGAGAGGGGTATATGGGCTTAAGGAAAAAATTAAAGTTTATGATCAAATTTTATTAGAGTGTTTGCTTTGGGAGAAAGATCTTCAGAATATAGATCAATGTCAACAAGAAAATATTTTGGTGGCATCATTGATTATTGAGGTTTCTCCTTGTATTACTTCCACATGAATAGGAAACTCTAATTTTGATATTATGTTCAAATATTTTTAATAACATGTTTTGCATCCCATACGTGTTATTTATATCAACTAAAAGCCTTGAATACTTATGATCTTGCCTTGACCCTAAAAGTGTTTCTTGTGAATTTAATTGCACATGCGTAAGATAGTAATATAGTATGTTTATAATTTAGTCATCTATTTGTTTATTATTTACATCTAAACTATGTTAAAAAATTTCTAGACTGATTTCACATTACAAAAAAAGTAATTTTTTTTACCAATATAAAATTATTATCTAAATCCTTCCCCTAGTTTTATTTACTAAAAGTTGATCATGCTCACAATTTGACTTGAAGTCTCTTGGATATTTATCGACATTTTATACTTATGGTCAGTCTCTATTGAATGTAGTATGATAATAACTATATAATAATTTTGCATGATGTT
>JARHVA010009700.1:232500-275000 GCA_037957365.1 Torreya grandis
AAATGTAAATTTTATTTTATTAATGTAAGTATTTTGATATTTTTATGTGGACATTAACTATTTGACAAAATGCCTATGTGTCTATTTATGTTATTGAACACATGAAACATGGGATTTAATGACATTACTTAAATTAACCCCCCTCCTAATGTGTGAATTAAGAGGGATGAGCAGGGTGTGATTAGGGATGATAACAGATAATGAGGGTTAATGATGGAGTGATTAGGGATGATGAGAGATGGTGATCATCAATGAGGGAGTTATTAAGGATGATGAGGGATTAGGAATAAGTGATTGAAGTATGATGAATAATTACTTAATGATGATCAGGGATGGTGAGTGTCAAATAAGGAGTGATTATTGATAATCAAGGAGTGATAATAGATGATGAAGGATGGTGATGATCAGTGGGGGAGTGATTATGTATGATGATGGATGAGGACGGAGTGATTAGGGATGGTGAGCGTCCATGAAGGAGTGTCTAGGGATGATGAGGGAGTGCTTTGATATTATGATTAATGATGATAAGCAATGAAAGAGTGATTAATTATAATTAGGAATGAGGGGAGAGTGACTGGGGGATGAGGGATGAGGAGGAAGTGATTAAGGATGATAGAGGGATGATGATCAGCTAAAATTAACATAAATTGGTTTTTTGATGTGCGTATGTCATCAATGTGACCTATTATACCCCAATCACACCACTTTATTTGTAAAATTCAATTTTTACAAAATTGAAATGCATAAAAATACCAATAATCAATCTAGAAGGTTAAAAACACCTAAAAATTAATAGATGTTTTCTAAAAATGGACATCTATTATAAAATTTATGCCCTAAAATCCATGGGTTAAATATCAAGACCCTAAAATACCTAAGTACTGATGAGATTGGATTTAGAAAATCAATATCCTGCATCATAAGGCATGTAGTTATGAGACCAACTCTGTCAAATCCAGAGTGACCCTAATCTATTTTATGTGCTAAAATAAATTTAAATTATAAATTTACATTTATATTGATACCTTTATATTATATATAATTGACATTGATTTTATTAAACTAAATCATCTACTCCTTCATATAGCTTTTTTTTGCTTTTTGGTACAATGTGAAATGAATGCATACGTGTTCCTCCCACATAACACAAAATATGCACATTCCCCTTCCATTTATTTTTTTGGATATGAAAAAATAATGCATAAATGTTATGTGGTCATAAAATATGCATGTTATGTTTCCACAACATGTATGCATTATGGCTTAGGAATCATAAGCCTAAATTCAAATAATGTGTACATGTTATGGCCACAACATGAATGCATTATGGCCATAATGTGTATGGTTCAAGGGAAATTTCCATGAAATTGTAACATAAATCCATGGACATATCTTAAGATCAAGTTTCATTCTACTAATGAGCACATTAAACTCAAAATCTATCTAAAATATTTACTTGACCATGGGGATAATGAATTGGACAATAATTTCCCTACATCAATGAATCAAAAACAAGGGATATACAAGAATATATTCTCTAATCTTGATTAATATCCTCCTCCAATAGATAAATTTAATAACTAACAGACCAACCATGTCAATTATCACAAGTCAATCATTCATATGACTTATTTGTTGGACATCTCATAGACAACTATGTAACCTAAACCAATATCAAATCTCATGGTTGTGTAATTACCACTAAATACACTAAAATCATGGTATAAAGGGATCATTTACCTCCTCCTAAGGATGATATTATAACATTTAAAATGTTGATGAGAACCTTACATAGTTATCTATCTTGGGCATTATTAGAGTATCCACTAGTCACAAGGACATCTTGAAAAAAGTTATTCAGGAGGAAATATAGTAAAAGACATTGACCAATCACAATTCCAAGCCCTTATGGATAATTTATCATCAACTAATCATCATCTCACCTTTGATGAACATGATATGCATCCTATGAGGTCTATCACACAATATACATGTATACATTGAAGCATATATCACTAGGCAAATGGTTATGTAGGTAATTGTATATAATGGTTTGGGTATGATAATATAGATATTGAATTTGTTTAAACACTTGGGTTAATTTTAATTATCCCTATATTAGAACACCATTACCATCAAGGCATGTGATAATACTAAGAGAGAATTAGTTTAGACTATCTTCTTATCTATCATGGAGAGGCCTATCATGAAAAAACACTCTTTCATGTTATCTATCTTGATATCCCATACAACATCCTTCTCGATCGACCATGTAATCATGTCATGCTAGTTATTTAATCCATACCTCATTAATTTATCAAAATTCAATAGTCAGTTATATAATTTACTATCACTATTGATCCACATCCATTATAATATTAAAAATAGTTGGAGGTAAAACATCATATAGCCAATAATTTTCCCAACACTAAAGTTCTTTCCAAAATAGATAAACTAGTATGAATAGAAAAGTTAAAATCATCCCCTTAGATTCATCTTGGTAGTCTCCTATCCACATCTAACAATGTACATCCTTTATCATATTTTTTTATCATTTACAAAGGATGTGAATAATATGATATTTTAAATACCTTTTATGTTGGTAAACTTTCCCCTTATCTTATTATTTAAGGAAGTCCCACCTTCAACAATGGTAAGTAATTGATATCACATTATTTTCTTAAATAAAATTTTATAAGGCATGGATCCTTTCAGATGAAAAAATAGAATATTCCATTAAATCATGGCTATGGAGTGAAGGTTTTACAACATGTTTTATGAGTAAGTATAAAGTAATAGTGAATAAAATGCATCATATCATAAACTACAAATGTAGAGGAATGGGACTCTAGAATCAATAAATCCTTCAACCCCTATAATATTGTGCAAATAAGGAGTATTAAAACATTGTATATAAGTTTCTTGATGGTCGACCATATAAATACATCAATCACTATAATATGGATTTTAGATAATACTATTTATACATCTTAACAAAGTCCTTTTAAAGTGTCTATATTGATCTTGTTTACACTAACATCTTTCACTATACCATGATCTTTACAATCAAACCTAACCTCCAATACCATGACCTCATTTATTAGGATCAACATGATCGCATACCTTTTGATCTATCTCAAAATGAACACGCAATCAAGAAATTCATGGGAATTCATATTTATGTACCATGAGGGAATAGTAAGAATGGATTTAGAATTAGACTTGACACATTGGTTTCTTTCAGGGAGCAAAGTGAATTCTTTTATTACAAAAAGTCAAAAAATAAGTAAAACATAAAAAACAATAAATAAAAGTCCCCTAGTGAAAACCTCTCTGAGGGACTATTGCATAATCAACAAAATAGAAATAAATACATGTTCATTGGTGAAAACATTCATTAGATGCTATGGATGAGGTAATCCACTCTTCCCAAAATGATTCTAATAAGAATTGTATGGACAATCCACTTGAGCTTGACCTTTCAAAAAATGGTTCTATTTATATGGATGATTAGTTCCAACTTATACATTTAACAAAATGATTACAAAATCAATCCAAATTTATCATAAAGAACACAATCAATGTCAGCATAGGCATAAAAGATAACCCTATGATTATGAAACTTGGAGATTCAATCACTCCTAGGGAACATGAAATATTTATCATTATCTTAAAATAGTTTATTGACATATTTTATTGATAAAATTATAATATTCCTAGGTTTGATTCATCACTAGTGGTGCATAATTTCATTATTCACATGGAGGATAAACTTGTCAAACATAAATTATTAAAGATACGTACAAAATTATCTCTACATATCAAAGAGGATTTTGAAAATATTTTGGTTGTGGGATTCATTAGAACCATTGATTATTTTCAGTGGTTATATAACATTGTGTTAGTAAATAAGGAGCAAATTGGGATCAAACTCTCTACATATTTCATAGACTTTAATAAAGCTTGCCATAAAGATGACTTCCCTATACCTAATATCATCATGAAAGTTGAATCAATAATAGGTTACAAATTTTTATCAATCATTAATGGTTTCTTAGTTATAATAAAATCTTAATCATTCCTAGAGATCAACATAAAATAGTGTTCATCATAATATAGTGAACATTCTATTATAAATTTATGCATTTTGGACTTAAACAAGTGTGACCTATCAATGTGCCATGATTTTAAACTTCCATGACATGATGCATGATATATTAACATACTATATGGATTACATATTAGGTAATTTAAATACTATAAGACAACATCTAGAGGTTTTTCACAATATTTATGTGACTCAGAATATAAAGTGTATCAATCCCAAGAAATGTGTATTTGGTGTCACTTCAGGAAAGCACTTGTATTCATTATTTACATAAGGGGTATTGAGGTTAACGCAATAAAGGTCAATTCTATTAAAGAGGTGATAACTCCATATAATCTCAAATAGTTACATGGTTTATAGGCTACGATTCATGCTATCGAATTACTTATAACATAGTTAGTGTAGACACCAAAATTGTGTCTGCTCCTTGGTCGACTCCCCCTTGGTCCCCTTGGTCCACTTCTAAACATTTCAAACCTAGACACTTATTAATTTAAAATAAATTACCTATTTTAAATTAATAACACCACCCTTGACACATCACCCTTGACACATCACCCATGACACCTCACCTTGCCCTTGGATACCCTCATTTATCACCCTATGACAAATCATAATTACCTAAGACCTATTTCAGCCCTCCCACTAACCTCTCACACCTATTTAATCCACCTTTGGACCATTTTCTGATGGCAGGTGAACTCGGTAGATGGAAGAACGGGAAAAAGGCTAAAAATAGCCTTTTTTCCCATTTTCTAGCCACCAACGTCGGTCAACCGTTGGCCACCGCCGATGGTATCACTGAAGTCAATTGCTTAAAACCATGTTTTAACCCCCAAAATGGCTAATCACAAACCTGAATGTGAATTATCTTGCACCCAAAATTTGACCTCTCTCTCTCTCTCTCTCTCTCTCTCTCTCCCCCAAACTAGACCAAACCAAACTTGACTTTCTTCTTGGAGAGGCTGAGAGGCCTTCCTCGTACCCTTACCCCTTTTCTAACAACCTATCCCCCTACATTGTCCTTCCTAAGACTCTTTCCACTATCTCATATCCCTACACAACTTTTTTAAATCTCATAGACCACTCTGTCAACCAATGACACAACTTGAGACCCGTCTAAGGACCACTGCCCCTACCGATGTCAATAGCATAACCAACGTCGGCATAATGACCAACCGACGTCGGCATAATGACCAACCGACGTCAGTGACTATGGAAGACTGGTTATAGGATTTAGGTATGCATTATCTGTTTCTCTTTCTTTAAGTCTTTCATAATTTCTTTCCATTATGACATTCTTTTTATCAACTAGTGGACTGTCATCCCTCAAGGAAGTCTTTGCACTTTTGGGACCGAGCTTTGCTTGGAAGTCCACCATATACCTATCTAACATTTTCCTTGTTTTAGTCTCTTTTTCTCTACAAGTGTCTTCCTCCATAGCCAAAGAGGAGCTCCTTCAATCAACTGGATATGGTGCATAAACTTCATCCGGGTACATACAAACCCCTGACCATTATCTTAGTTTCTTATTTCTTTTGAATGTGAAAAGTGAAAAACTAGTTTGAAACATTTCTAGCACACCCGGTGGGACCTCTGGAGTTTTCCTTGGGTTCATCCTTTTTATTTTAAAGGCAAACATTCATATAGGTGCATTAGATTTCTGCTTGCATCCTTCTTCTATCTCTTTATTTCAAAAATACATCATAAGTGAAAGTTAAAAAGAACTTCTTTCTTTTTCTTCTTGTCACCTTTCTCTCTTGCATTTTAGAGTAGTGAAATTCATGCTCTTAACCTTTTCTCAACTTTTTTGCATCCGAACAAAACATTTCAATTTGGGCTTAAAATCTATTGCATCTCATTTTTGCTTGATTGCATTTTTAGCTCATTTAGTAACTTAAAACACATTATGAATAAAGCATAGTCCACATATGTTACACAACCTGACCACTTTCACAATCAAACATCTAAACATACTTGAGACAAGACCTAACTAAGATTTCATCACCTAGCAGATACCTTACCCTTCCTGGTAAGCCTACTTGGACTTCACTACCAAGGGGAGAACCCACTCTGTTCTCTGGCAGAGTATAAACTCTAGGGGAAGTATATACTGGCTAAGCGACCTAGCTAGGCTCTTGGCTCGTGAAGTGAGGGGAGCAAGCTCTTAGAACCAAGCCATGTACAAAACCTAATACAGATTTTGAGCACCAAAACTAACTCGAAACCAACCTTAGATTGCCTCTTTTAGGACCCGTTCTAAAAGCCCAACTTCCCAAACACACTCTTCTAAGGCATAAGCCAACAAGACTCTCAAACTTATTCTTAGGAATTTAATGTTTAGAGGCTGCTTGTCTTCATCTATTTTTCTATTTGTATCTAGTATTTGAGTTGGTGAGGTCACATTCTGAGCTCCACAAATAGCTCAAAACTTTCTTCTTTCTTCCAAAAATTTTCAGTTTTTTGGAGTTTTTGGAAATACACAGACACCAACATTGGTTTTTCCACTGACGTCGGCACCTGATCTTCACTGACATCGGTCATTTAACCGACATCGATAACTTAATTCACAGGCATCAGTTTTTCTACCGATGTCGGTCACTGTCAAACTTTTTTTCTTCTCAAAATAGCAAGCTAAAAACCTGACCTTTTTGCTGTTAAAAACACCAATTCTAGTTTTCAGACACCGAAACATATAGTTTTAGGACTAGAATCTTTCTTAGCTTGGATGGTTTTGACACATAGTCAAACCAAAACTCTTGTTGACCATGTAAGGCAACAACTACTGCCACCTTCACCCTCCATAACAAGTCCTCTAATGGAGTATCATTTAGACACTGAGAGTACTCCTATCCAACCAACCCCAACTCAACCCCCTATTGTTCCCAAAGGGGACCAAGACTTTGAAAGGTTCCTTGACCTCAATGTTAAGGCTCTTTAGCACTATCTCACAAGAAGTCAAACGTGAGACTCTTCAGGCAACCCAGTTTATGGGATGCCAACTTTCTTAGTTGACACAGCAATCATATCAACAACCTCTATAACTCAACCCATAGACACCCAGGCCATTGCCTCAACCAACAACCCGACCATGACCAATCTTCAAAGTGTGACCTCTCCTTCTATTCTTGGACCTACCTCCTTTGGGTTTCGTGTACCCCCTCAACCACAAACCATTAAACAAAGTTCTACACCATTCCAGGACTTAATCATCTCCATCCCACCTACTCTTGCACCCATAAACACAAGAGTAACTACCTACCCTTTGGCTAGTGTTGCCACCATCCAACCACCTGTGATGACATCAAGCCAGGTTGTGCCTTCTATCTTTATGACACAACCACCTCTGACTTTAACATCAGTCCCTATGACTAGTTACCAATATGTTGCGCCTATACAAGCATAACCAACTATGTCATATGCCCCTCCTAACACCTTCCAAATGCCTTATAACCTAGGGGGCACCCCACTTGCAAATCCATCAACTGATCTAATCAAGATGTTGATGGATAAGGTATCTAATCTTGAGACATCCATTTTTGGTTCAAAAAATGTTCTCTCATATGAACAAATCTATAATGAACCCATTCATCCTTCAGTCCTAATCCGACCATATCCAAGTCAGTGGGAACTCCCCAAGTTTACTCACTTTCAGAGTAAAGAGGACCCATAGCAACATCTACGAGTGTTTAGACATGCTTGTTACCTTATAACACATGATGATGCATTGTTACTACACACATTTCCCATGTCTCTTTTTGGTGCTGCCCTCGATTGGTATAGTTTTATTACCAGTCACTCTATCTTTTCTTTCACTCAACTCGCCCAACTATTTCTTGACCACTTTTTGATCAACATCACCAAAAAGGTCTCCATCACGGACCTATACTCTATCAGACAATTTGACGATGAATCAATAGCCAATTTTGTTGCCTATTAGAGAGGCCTAATCAACTAACGCTCCTTTTCTTTACCTCAACCCGATCTCATTGAGATCTTTTCACAAGCATGTGCCAAACACATCTCATCTACCTTATGGGTCCAAACATTCTGCACATTTGACGAAGCTTTCACCATGGCTAGGAAGCTTGAACTTTGTGTTGTCAAAGAAAATAAGGTCAGATTGCATAGTAAAAACCCCAATGCAAAATCAAATGACCCTTCATCCAAATCTTCTTCATCTAATTCCAAGTCTAAGGGATCAGCAAATGCTATGGTACTTAGATCATCATCATCTACCGCAACTAATTAATCTAAACCTTCCACATCTCAAAGCATTACAAGACAATTCCAACAGTGATACATACATCATCAATATACTCCTATATGAGAATCATACACGTTTGTGTTGGATAAACTAGTCAAACATGGAGTCCTCAATCTCCCCCAAATTCAACCACCACCACAATTTAACCCCGCAAAAGCCATCCCTACATAGTATAGGGAAAATTACTTTTGTCATTGTCACCGTGTCAAAATCCATGACATAAACAACTGAAAAACCTTTAAAAACATTGTCTAAGACATGCTAGACAAGGGAAATCTTGTTTTGGATAACCCAAATGCACTGCCTAACCAAAACATAGACATCTTTAGACAACCTTTCCCTAACCATCCCCCTAGTCAAAATATCATTCAAACCATGGCTGATGACCCCCAAGAGCGTAATATATGCACAGTCAACAAGGTTTCACCTCCCATCCCTAACCAACTTCTTCCACAAACTGAAGAGGTTAATCAACCTATTTGTCCATCATAGGCAGAAGAGCCTTCTTCTCCTATTCATCCACCACAGGTAGAAGAGCCTTCTTCTCCTATTTCTCCACCACAAGTGGAAGAACTTTCTTCTCCTATTAGTTTTCCATCTACCCCTCTTATATTGGAGGATGCTTTAACCATACCTACACTGCTAGCCCCACCTTCATCCTTTCTAGTACCAATGGAGGACCCTACCTTTCTTGCTCCTCAGCCACAAGTAGAAGGCACAATCATCCCTGCCCTCTATCCTTTTGATGAGTCACATTCTCTAATTCCTTCTCCACCAAGATAAGAATTGGTCTCTTCACCTACTTCGATTGAAGATGATCCAGTGATGACTCTTCCTCGCCTTTGGCCTGAGATCGCTGCATCTAACACATTTTCAATCTCACAACCACCCACATCTTCTAAAAAACTAAAGCCTCATCCAACATCTTCCAAACCATTCTCTCGATTGGCTGAGAACTTAGGAATTCTCCATTTAAATAAGTTAGAACATGAGGCATTATGGGAGCAACTCAAAGCTCTTTATCTTACACATCCCGTTTCATGTCGTACTGTCGACCCTTTTGTGACAAAATCTCCAAAAGTTACCAACGAAGATCAGGCTTCTACTTCTAAATCTTTAGAAGCCCAACCATCCACATCTGAACCTAAACCCTCAAAAACATCCACCATACCAACACCGGTTAAATCCCTCGGTGTTCGCCCCGTATCTAACCTCACTCACCCACAAGTGAAGGTAGACTTGAACCTTGCCTCACATAATAGTAGTCCTCATACTAAATCAAAGAAGGCTACTAAACCATATCGGAGAACTTCTCCCCCACCATCACCATTGCCCTCTATTTTGGGCCCACACCCATCCGCCTTAATAGGAGTACTCCCTACTCCAACACTTATCAAAAACAAATTGCCTCCATTACTTCCTTCACCCACCAAAAACATACCTCCTCCAAAACATCTGACACCTCTCACCATGAAAGTGTCATCTACGCGTGTGGTCACACCACAAAACAAAAATATGGTACGAATAACTCCTCCTACAACTCCTAAACAATGGTTGTCAACCCCTACTGCAACAAAACATGCATACCCATTTGCAAGATCTTATGCTTTGTTGTTATGATAATTGTTGCAGTCTTCTAGCATTAGCCTCCCACCTCTTAAGCCATACCAACCTCTCAGACCAAAACCATCTTGGTTCGATGACACTAAAATCTACCTATATCATCACTCACCGAGACATGATACTGAGAATTGTTGTGCCCTCAAGGTTGTTATTCACCAATACTTCTAGAAAGACACCCCTCTTGTTGAGGATACTTTCAACAAATCTCTGACACCATCCCATGTCTCCCAAATCTCTTCACCTTCACACTCATCAACTCTCATATCAAAGCCATCTTGGTTCGATGACACTAAATTTTGTACGTATCATTGCACACCTGGACATGACACTGAGCGTTGTTGTGCTCTTAAAGATGTCATTCGTTAAAACTTCAAAAAGGACAACATTCTCACTAAGGATCCTCTTGACCACCCTTTCAAAAAACCACCAACACTATCCCATACCTCTCAAACATCCTCACCTAAATCGGGAGCCGATCATCAAACTGTGGTTCCTCTATCACCTTCAACCCCATTATTCGAAATCAACACTATCAATGTGGCCACCAGGTCAAAAACTATGAAGGATAAAGGGAAAGAGAAGGTTTCTCTCTCTCAATCATATCCATTCATCAGGCCTCCTCAACCACCAAAACCCAAGATTTCAATCTTGGGCACATCCCATCCAACATATTTGCAGCCACTTCATGACCCCATGGTGAAACAACCTCACCAAACTCTCGTGAAGATGACTTTATATGACCTCATTCAAATCTCTCCACAACATCGATAAGCCTTAATCAAAGCCTTACAAGCAGTGGAGGTCCAACCTGAAGACTCCCAACCACTAGCTTCTTTAATCAAAACATTACCAACCATTGCCTCCATCACCGTCCCTAATTCTAAGATTCCAAACTCTAACCTGAAGATCAGGATATCACCCTCTTAAACTAAGCTTATCAGACAAAAGCTTCATAGGATTCATTCTTGCATCACACTCCTTGACAAAGAGGAGTTTCATCATCTTCTCTCCATCTCATTTATCCAACCCACTGATTATCTACAATGGGTATCAAACATTGTCCCTATCACAAAATAACTGGGGAAATTTGACTTTATTTTGACTATCATGACCTCAACCAAGCATCAACCAAACATCAACCAACCAAGCATTGACCAAACATCAACCAACCAAGCATCGACCAAGCATCAACCAACTTCTTAATCATCTTTAACACTGTGACCAATATGGAAAGAAGCAAATGGGGCAAGTTTGCTCCTAATTGACTCAGACCTTACATCATAACACACAAGTATGGGTCAAGGACTTATCATTTGTCTTCTCTTGAAGGCTGAACAGAACCTGAGCCCCTTAATGCCTTGCATTTATGACTATTATATTATTAATCAAGTACTCACTCACTTGATATTTAACTTGAGCTCATCCCTTGAGCAATCCCTGTCATTTTAATCCTCATTCCTTTCAACCCTGTTCCCCTAAATGAAAACTATGTAAGCCTTTTATAAAGTATGAATGCTTTGTCCTAATAAAAGGAAACCCTCCAAACCTCTAGAGGCTCATCCATGGCTAATAATTCAGTCAACAAAACCTATAAAAATGGGATGCCTAACATATAAAGGTCATAAATTTTAAATGCAGACTACTCCCTCAAAGGACAGCTACATCATCATTGCTATAGCTAATAGACTGCTCCCTTGAAGGATAGATATTCAAAGCCCTCAAAAACATATAAAGCAAAAATATAGACCAATCTCTTGAAGGATGGCTATGCCTAAAAATCTTGCTACAAACATCACTCTCTCAGAAGCTTCCCGCATCGATCATCTTCACATATGACCACAAAACAAAATAACATCCCCATGTAGACTTCCCGCATCGATCAGTCTACCAAAAAAAAAGTCATGGACTTGTCTATAGTCATTCTCAAGGTCACCTAGAAAAGGGGCAAAGTTATCCTTGCTAAAAAGGGTTACACTATCCTCCCTATCCTAACATATCAGATCACCTATCACCCCAACATACTCAAGGGATCTTGAGCTCATTTTAATGTCAAAGTGATTTGAATACTTCTATAACACAAACAATGGTCAACAACGTAATGCATGAATGGGGCTTTAGTTTTCAAAAATCCATATCTATGCCATCATTATAGTCCTTGTCAATGAAAGAGCAACGCGCCTTTCACTTCTTATACATCTTGGTCACACATAACCAAATCATCTTTCGAACCAAACCAAATCAAACCAAAGATTTTCAGACCACTAACATGACATAGTCCATTTCACATTGTTTCTATGGACAACAATACACATGGAAACTATCAACCACACACAATTTATGTCAAGCATAAACCATTACTTGCTGAAGCATAAATAATCTCAATTCATTTTTAGCATACACCATTACTAATATGGAAACTCACTAGGGATGAAAAACCACTCAACCAATGTTACAGAATACACCATCACACAATATGGAAAAGGTTATAACATCATCTTACCCTCATCATCTATAACCTGACCAAACCAACCCATCAACTAGCTTGAACTACATTGGTCTGAGGCCATTCAAACAAGGGCTATGTAGGTAACACTTAGATGACATGACATCTTCTGGGGTTAGCTCAGCCACATCCATTTTTTCATCTACTCGATGGACAAACCATTTAACCTTTAACCATGACTTAACCTAGTCCAACCCACATCCACAACTGACCCTCTGCCTCCCTTTTAGGGAGAACTACATTGGCCTGAGGCCCTTCAAATGAAGGCTATGTAGGTAGCACTCAGTTGACATGGGGTCCTCTGAGGTTAGCTCGGCCATTCCTTCATCTATCCATCTAATGGACCAACTATCTATACCAACCCAAAACCATGACCTATCCAATCAGCCCTAACACTAAATGAGTTACTTAAACTTCTCATGGGGCACATTGGAGATCACATACATCTCCCCAACCAGCCCTCACAATAGAAGTCATCTTAGCCTCCTCCTGGGGCACACTTGAGATCACTTTTATCTCAGCCTGACTCAACCAATGACCTTGGAGATTGTGACTATCTCCTCAGACCACGACCCCTTTCTTAGTTGTTCTGATTGCATATGCTACCTCACAAATAGTTAGAAAATTGTCCATGACCCCCACAACTATCAGATCACACTCCAATTGATCCCCACTACTTGTGACATTTTTGTGTTTTCTAGGAGCATTTCCTGAGCCTGAGATACTTGGAACACAACGACCATTGGAGCTACAGCTTAGATCGTTTAACCCAATCAGCTATGACTAAATGTTGGGGACTGGTTATTTCATTTTTAGCACTCCTTGACCTTTGACCATGACAATTTGACCTACCTATCATGTGAAGTGGTATACACACAATCTCAACTTTTTTAGCATTCACACTCAAACTTCACCATATCTCATCCAGTATATATCAAATTGGTACCCGATATCTGGTTACCTTCCATCGACTCCCTCTTTGAAGGGGGAATACCTCATCCCACACCTGGGGCAACCAACTCCTATTTTTGTCTTGCAGTTTATCAAAACAACCAACAGGACAAAAACTACCCCATCGCACACCTGGGGCAACTTACTCCTATTTTTGTCTTGCAGTTCATCAAGAACAACCAACAAGACAAAAAGGGGAAAATGTAGACACCAAAATTATGTCTGCTCCTTTGTCGACTCCCCCTTGGTCCCCTTGGTCTGCTTCTAAACATTTCTAACCCACACACTTATTAATTTAAAATAGATTACCTATTTTAAATTAATAACACCACCCTTGACACATCACCCATGACACTCACCTTGCCCTTGGATACCCCCATTTATCACCCTATGAGAAATCATAATTACCTAAGACCTATTTCAACCCTCCCACTAACCTCTCGTGCCTATTTAATCCACCTTTGGACCATTTTCTAATGGCAGCTGAACTCGATAGATGGAAGAATGGGAAAAAGGCTAAAAATAGCCTTTTTCCCATTCTCTAGCTACCAATGTCAGTCAATCATCGGCTGGTAACGTCAGTTACTTAAAACCATGTTCTAACCCCCAAAATGACTAATCACATACCCAAATGTGAATTCTCTTGCACCCAAAATTTGATGACTCTCTCTCTCTCTCTCTCTCTCTCTCTCTCTCTCTCTCTCTCTCTCTCTCTCTCTCTCCCAAATGCATGCCAAGCATCACAAGCTATAGGAAACCTGCATCAGTCACTCCACCCCTAATTGAAACATTGCAGGAAGTCTTCTACATTAGCCACATCAACAACAAGTCTTCTACACTCCTTCAACAAGCAAGAGCTAAGTATTCTTCTTTTATGTCATCCCAGTAACTTAGAATGTATTTGTAATTAGTCTCTATTTGCTACTTCTAAGTATTGTAGACTAGACCAAACCTGACTTTCTTCCTAGAGAGGCTGAGAGGCCTTCCTCATACCCTTACCCCTTTTTTGACAACCTGTCCCCCTACCTTGTCCTTCCTAAGACTCTATCCATTGTCTCGCATCCCTGCACAACTCTTTTAAATTTAACAGACCACTCTGTCGATGAAAGACACAACCTGAGACCCGTCCAAGGACCATTGCCCCTACCGATGTCAACACACTAACCAACCGATGATGGCAGACTAACTGATGTCGGTGACTGTGGAAGACTAGTTTCAAGATTTAGGTACGCATTATTCGTTTCTCTTTCTTTAAGTCTTTCATAATTTTTTTCCATTACGACATTCTTTTTATCAACTAGTGGACTGTCATCCCTCAAGGAAGTCTTTGCACTTCTGGAACCGAGCTTTGCTTGGTAGTCCACCATATACCTATCTAACAACTTCCTTGTTTTAGTCTCTTTTTCTCTACAGGTGTCTTCCTCCACAGCCAAAGAGGAGCTCCTTCAATCATCTAGATATGGTGCTCAAACTTCATCCAGGTACATACAAACCCCTACCCATTATCTTAGTTTCTTATTTCTTTTGAATGTGAAAAGTGAAAAACTAGTTAGAAATAGTTAGATTATAGATGTCATCCATTTACTCATTTATTAAATAATGACATTTTATTTAATTATAATAATAAATTTTATCATGGATTCAAATAACTTAAGCAATATATTGATAACCTAGTAGTGCTTGTTCTCTTGAATTCAAGTAAATGTTTATTGTGTTCTATCCTTTTAATGTAGTTTGCTTTCGGTGCTCTATTGTCATGACATGATGACCATGTGATATTAAGTCTTGTATATTAGTTGATTATAAATTGGCATTGATGTTAACCTAACTAAACTTCCATAGAAAAGGCATTTCTAATTATCATATTCTCTTCTCAAAATTAGTGATACTACATGATTAACTTCAAGAGCAAACATATCACCAAAGTCAATCCTCTTAAATATATCTTATCCAAATTCTATATCACATTTAATATGGATAAGTAAATTATGTTTATTATTAAATTTTACATTGATTTCATGAATTATAAATCTATAAAAGTATAAGTACTTGCACATTAGTTGGTTGAGGTGCCTTTCTTAGAAAAGGAATAATTGACTATTAGATTTATAGATCATTCAATCTTATATCTCAATAAATATTTAGAATGGAATATTTATTTCGATGGATCCTTTACCACACATGGCTTGGGGTAATTAGTTATTTTCTTAACACCTCAATGCTATCTCATCCCTAAGTATTTTTTAATTGGTTTTCCATGTACCAATACCATTTATGTGTATGAAGACCTTATCATCAATCTCCCAATGGCCATTCGATGGAGCATCAAACATTTTACTAAATTTATAAATTCCAAACTCATTATTAAATAGGTCAATGATGAATATTAAACCATGTATGGAAAACTTGATTCCTATCGGATCATGGTTGATAGCCTAAAATAGTACTTTATGCATATTATGTTTTGATCAATACCCCAAAAATGTAATAAATAGGTAGATGCAATGGTCACCATGGGTTATCTCATTGATATGTCTCAGGAAAATTTAATGTTAGTTATTTTTGAATAATTTATGGTCTATGCATATGACATATATGAATCAAAAATGATATGTGATATTGTTGTTCTTAACTCTCCCTAGTACTATGATATTTAAACATACATTCATGATCATACCATTCATTGAAATATTTTATGTAGGTAATGAAAATACCTTAACCAATGTACCTTTTTTTTCACCCTTCTTGGTAGTACACTCTATCATAGAGGTTATAATGGGACTATATTAAGGTGTTTAAATTTGAAAGAGCCTAAATTTATGATTAACGAAGTTCACAATGGAATATGCAATGCATACATTGATGGTTTTATCCTTGATAAGAAATTCCATATAAAATTTTACTACTATCTAAAAATGGAAACATATGCATGTCAATATATTCAGAAGTATGTAGCCTCTTATAAACATGGGGATCTAATTCATTCAACATCTTAAGATTTACAAACAATCACAATTTTTTGGCCATTCTCCACATGAGGGAGTGATATATTTTGGAATATAAACCCATAATCATATAATTTACATATAAATATCATCACTGCCATTAAGTACTTCATTAAATGGGTCAAGGTTATCCCCCTCACCTATATAACTGTAAATAAAATAGAAAAATTAATCCTTAATATATCATATGCCATTATGTAATCCATTCCACCATCCTTACCATCAATTTTAAGTATTTTAAGATTGAGGAATTTAAATCCATTTGTAATAAATTACATATAAAACATAGTTGGTCTACACCTAGTTATCCATAGGGAAATAACTAAGCCAAAGTGTCAAATAAAAACATTGTCAAAATCCTTAAGAAGATTGATAATGACACATGCCAAGATTATAGTTTTTAACTTTATCATGCCTTTTTGACTTACCATATAAGTTTTAACATCCCCAGAAGATCCACACCATATACCTTGCTCTTCACATCTGAATTTATTCTCCAAATCATGATTAAGCCACTTTCTCTATGCATATCCTTATAGATTATAATTGATGATGAGCATTATATAGTCACATGAATTTAAAAATTGGAATTTATTTATGAGGAAAGGATTAACATGCTTAATCATTTGAAGGCATATCATAAAAATCCCCATAGTAATTAAAATTAGAAAATCAAGTGTAGCGATTTTTAAATCAACAGCCTCATTCTAATGGAAAATCAATGCAATAGAAATAAGGACCAAGAAAAGAAAGGTAATTTTGAGCCTAATTTTATAAGTCCTTATGTCATAATTTATGACTTTTTTCTAGAGCATATAGGTTGGCCACACAAAATAGATAGGGACTTGACCAACTTATGAATATAATTCACTTGAATCATTTCCATACATAGAGCTTAATTCATTATCTATAAGTTTCCTAAACTTTGGGGCATATCCATTCCATTATATCCATATTCAACCCCCTTATATTCCTTCCCATTATAACCTTGGTAACATATTAGAGTAAAATATGGAACACATCGTGTTAGCACTATAGAAGGTGAGTTTCTCAGCATCATGAAATTAGCATAGCATTTAGGTAATCAGGTATGATTTATGTAGTCTTTAGAGAGATAATTTTTCAATACTTATATATATCTTTACCCTAACAGTTTTATTTCCCTCACTACATTTGGTTTTTCCTTTGTAACTAGCCTCTATTCATAATTTTTTTTTAAAAACCTAAAAATTAGAAAATTTAGAAAATACAAGAAAAATAGAAAAGTCATTTACCCAACGGATCAATTATTATTGTCCTAGTAATGTTACTAATCCATGATCAATCTTACAAAAAATTATTCAAACTTCACCAAGATATATCTTTTCCAATCACACCCCCACTCATATATACTTACCTTGGGAACATTTTGATGCTATTCATATCATCATTATCCATGCATTAGGTTGTTCACTTTATTTAGGGAAAACATCTTGTTTGTTTATTTATATTTACATGTTTGTGTATGTTTTTCTATATGTTATTAATTTTTTTTAATTTTTTTTTTTTTTATTTACGCATTGGTCCTATAACATACTATAAAATAGTCTTCATGGTTTTCAATGTCATGGTGCATAATGTGTGTGTTATATGAGAAATAAGGTTGATAAAACTAATGAAATGTCATACAAGATTGGGAGCATACCATCTTGTTCAACTTAATTATATGTTATCATCCATATCCAACTATCAATATACCCATAATAAATGATTATATTTGCATTCATGAACATAAAATATTTAGTGTTAGCTTATCATAGAATCCCATAAGATAATTTCATATAATCATCTATAATTATACATAAATCATAACATCAATAACATTTAATCCATCATATCATCTACATCAATCAAAATTCATGAATCCCAACATTTGTAACATCTAATAGAGTATATATCATTCATAAAAAATCATAATAAAACCTTGAGAAAATGTGTTGAATCAAAATCATAATTATCATATATATACCCAATGTCAACATGTACAATGTCCATAAATAATTGTCAACAATGTATCCATATACATATATAAAAAATAATATACATCTATTTATCACTATCTACATAATAATATATTCTATCCCTCTAGTGGTAGAATATCTCATGATGGATTCTTCATATATAGAGTTTGCATTCTTTGTGTTGAAGGAGTTGTCCATGTTAATTACACCATTTTGAAGATGGAGTTTACCCATTATTACTACATGAATGACCATAATATTTGATGTGTAGGCACCATACTATCATATATTCTTTGATAGTATGCTTCTTCCCTCACAATAGTCACATTGCCAAAGAATCTTTTGCTAAACCCTAAGTAGTCATAAATGAGTGTGTTATATCTTAGTCACCTAACAGTCTCATAATATCCCATTGTATCATCTTCAACTCCATGTATCTCACTAGGTAACATCATTCTTCTTTAAATATTCTATTTTATGAGTCTCCTTCACTATGAAACATGATATTTATACATCCCTAGTTGTGATATATTGCTAATACCTTGTCACTATAACTTGGAGTTCAACTATCTTGATCTCCCTAATAGTTATCTCTTTATGGAAGCTACCAATCAAGTTTACATAATATTAATAATATGGTGGTTATGATGGCCTTACCGATCTCCTCATATCTCCATTGTGACATATTTTTCTACACAAATTTTACTCTACTATGGAGATATAGGTGGCGAGGTAATAGTTACATGAAACACAAAATAATCTATAATAAGTACATGGGAGCCTCCTTCCTATCCACCACCTCCTCCACCATATCTTGGTGACCCACATACCCATTTTTAATAAGAACTTTACTTCATCCTCTATTATTATCTATGTCAAGGGAAACCCCTCACATTATCCTTTATTTTCTATTGTGACATCCTTGGCCTTTATGAAATAACTTACACTCTCTGGACTTAGTTTTTCACAACAAGAATCATACTTGTCCACCACTCCAGAAAATGCCACATCCATCCGATTATCCCATAATATACCCTAGAGCATCATACATTTTCCATCACTATTCTCTAATACACTATATTCTTGAACTATGGTACCTCCTTGTATACCCAAAATATTACATGTGGTCTATAAGAATACATTATTATAGACCAAATTTCCATAAAACCATGTCTATTATGTAGTGATATATGATCAACTCTCATTGGATAATAATAAAACATACTATATCTATGTATTAATATAATCATACATCATCTACCCATGTAAATATAATCCACCTATATTACCTATATATAATATCGATCGTATATATTTATTAGAAGGTCTTTGTGTAGAAAACTATGTATTCTAGATGCATGTGTTACACACTAAAAACTATCTCCCAACCATAGGCAGTCAACTTATCTTTGATCACCCCTATCTATATAGATATAAAATCTAGGATTGGGATTCTTATATGAATAAATATTAATATATATAATAAGTAATATAATTTCATCCCATCCTTTACTTGATTTCTTACCTATTTATTCTAGTTTGGGGTTCTGCATACACACTCTCTCATAGTTTATGCATGGCTCACCATATAAATGTTCAAATTCATTATTATAGTGAAATATTATGACTGATATAAGAGTTTATTTTGGAATTATTTTATTGACTATTATTTGAAATTGGAACATAATCTAATCAAGCACAATCGAGAAGCTACTACACTGACCACTAAGGTATTAGATGGAGATATTATTGATGAGAAGGTATGAGGAAGGAGTAAGTACTGATTATAAGGGAAATTAGGGAGATATTAGGGATCATTAAGGAAAATTAGTGAGGATAAGGAAGTGATTCAGGATGATTCAAGATGATGAAGTAGTTATTAAGGATGGTGAGGTATTATTCAGGGTGAATGAGGGAGTGGTTAAGGATGATGGAGTAATTATAAGTGATAAGAGATGGTGAGGGTTAATGACAGATTGATTAAGGATAATTATGGATGAGGCAAGAGTGATTAGGAATGATGATGGACAATAAATAAGTGATTAAGGATGGTGAGGGCCAAAGAGGTAGTGATTATGGATGATAAGGGACAAGGGAGGAGTGAATAGGGATGATAAGAGATGAGGAAAAAGTAATTAAGGATGAGGGATGAATGACAAGAAAGTGAAATTACAACAAATTTCTTATTTGATGTTAACAAATCATCAATGTGACTTATGTTGTCCAAATCACACGACTTTATCTTGAATTCAAAGTGAATGGTTTGTAAAATTCAATTTTGAAAAAATTAGGATTCCTATAAATTTAAACAAGAAATTCAAAAGGCATAAACATCTAAAAATGATTACATGTTAATAAAATAAGGGCATCAATTCTAAAATTTATGCCCTAAAATACCTAATTTCAATACTGAGACCCTAAAATTACCTCTATACTAACTAATATTAGGTTTTACAAAATTATTTCCAACATCATAAGTCATGCAGTTGTGAAACCAACTTTGTCAGATGTATAGTGACCCTTATTTCTTATATTTAATAAAATAAATGTAAAGTATAAATAATATAAATTTAAACTTATACTTAAAATTTATTTTAGTAAATCACATGCACCTTTCAATAAATATTTTCTTCTTTTTTGTGTTATGTGAAATGTAACATCCCCACTAAGATCTACCTAGAATAACATTATTTTTTTAATATTTAATAAAAATAATATTTAATTAGATTTCATAATGAAAATATAATTAGTTATCCAAATAAAACACATGAAATATCACTTTTAGGATATCTCCTTAAAACTCAAAAAAATTAGTAACAACCCTCAAAATTGAAAATTTATTTTTCAAAATAGAAAGGCACAAAAATCTAAAATAATTAGTATTTGTTACAATATTCACTTTTTAATATACCTAGATGATTCAATTATGTTGAAAAATAATTGGAATATTAAACAACTAAAAGATAATTTTTATGTCCAAAAGATGAATTTATTTTCTTATTTTCATGATTGCAAATGGGGAAAATTATACCTAACCATAAACTTTGAAATAGAAAGAAACATTATTTATAATAAATCTCTAGGGCATAAAGGTGATGGTATAAATATCCATATCTAAAATATCTAATAAATACCCATTGAAACCCCTCCTAAAATCCTCTTTAATCTCTTAAACAAGTCACCCCACTTATGGGAGACATCGAACAACTTGAATTCAAAAAATAGATGAGCCTGAATGATGAAGGTCTATCCCTCTCCTCTAGATATAAAATATCTAATGTATCCTTTGATTTTAATCTAAATATAAACCAAAAATATAAACCAAATAAACCATAAGATAGGGATATATGTTTAAAACCCTCAACAAAAAATGTTCTTCCAGCTAGGAATGCATCTCTCACCACTAAAACTAGGGATCCTGTAGAATATAACCTCCACAATAAAAAAAGACTATAAAATAGAAGTAACTAAAAAATATTGAGTGTATGAATGCCCTCAAAAATGACCATAAGGGGATATAATAATCATCCTCCAAAAAAATGTTACAATCTCCACCATTAGATTGATCCAAATCCAATGCCCACCATAAAAAAGGCTTTAATATGTTAAAAGAGGTAAAATAGATTGTAAGGCCCCCATTTGGGTAAATTTCCATGTGTTTAAATATAACTTAAGTGAATTTATTTTTCACATGTTAGAAAAAACACTTAAGTTGTCCTAATGAAAGAATATGACATAAAGTACCACCTTTTCACCCATCACATAGGTCAATGATAAATTATAGAATTAAGTAAAGGTGGTAATGAAAAACCATACCCAATAACCACAACATCTCTAACCTCTTGGATACGAACAAAGCTAAGACTAAATTAAGCCTCTTAGGCCTCTTGCATAGGAATGGGGAAATGACAATCCTCCCTTCCTAAAATTTGTTTTCCTATAAGAAAATACAATCTAGGGCATTTCAAAATCTTCTCTCCTTCCTAAGTAGCATCTTCAAGTGGTAAATCCTTTCATTTCACTAGATATTCTATAATAACCCTATTCCTAAGCTTTCTCTATCTCACATCAGAGATAGTCTCTAGTTTTAAAACCAACATTACCTCATTATTAAAAGGTGCTAAGTATATATAATCTGTAATATGCTATCAATATGCCCTTTTGAGGCATGAAACATGAAATACATTGTGGATACTCTCTATTTTGGAAGATCTAAGTCATATGAAATTTCCCTGACCCTTCAAATAATCCTATAAGGCTCATAGAATTGTAGGTTCAAATTATCATCACCTCTCTTCTTAAGTGAAGATTTTATGTAGGGATGCAAATGTAGAAGGGCCAAATCTCCTACCTCAAAATACCTATCAACCCTATGTCTATCTGCATAAATCTTTTGCCAATTTTTCGCTTTCTATAGATTCTCCTTGAGGGCCTTCAGAATATCCTAATTCTCCTATAACCAATCATGATATTTTGGATCTTGGATATCTAATAGTACCATGTCCATAAATTATGAAGCATCATATCCATACAAAGTGTGAAAATGAGACATGCCAATACTCATCTAATAGGTTGTATTAAAATAATACAACCAAGTGTATCCATCTAATCTATTACTGTTGATGTCATAGTACATAGTTATGTATGTATCCCTCTATACACTTATTGACTATTTTTGCCTTCCCATCTTTCTATGGATGATAGCTAGTACTAGGACACATATTAAAACCTTAAATCTAAAAAATTTGCTACCAAAATGTCTTCATAAAATGCCTATCCTGATTACTAATGATGTTCTTAGGTAAGACATGAAGCCTAAAAACACTTGTGAAGAATGTATATGCTACTTGTGTTGTCATATTCCTAGAGGGCATAGAAAATAAATGGGCATACGTGGTCAACAAATTAACCAATACATAGATGTAATTATTCCTATGTACTGATGGAAGGCCTATAATAAAGTCCATAGATATGCCCTCCCATTTTTGCTTAGGAATAGGAAGAGGCTGTAGAAGTCCTGCTAGAAAAGTATGATATAGCTTAGTTTGATTACAAACCAAACACTCCCTAAATGGATAAGTATATTTTCCTTTAACCCTTTCCATATGAACCATTCTCTGATGTATCAATAGGTCTTAAAATACCCAAAATTCCCCACTAAAGGTGTGTTATACACTAATCAAAATATCTTCTCCTTCATCTTAGACTTTGGTATTATCAAAATCCTATCCTTGTAGTATATTAGGTCATCCAAGACTTTGTATCTATCATATTAGATAATGACATCCATGATCTTACATGAAAACTAACTCTTGGAATAATCAATAAGTATGTGAGCCTTTCAATCAATTGAAATATTTGACACATAACTAATCATAGAATCAAGGTAAGGTCTCCTAGATAAAGAATAAACTACTAAATTATTCTTACCTTTTATGTAATATATGTGAAAGTCATAATCATATGCCATGTTTACCCATCTCTATTTATGGTCATTAAGATTATTCTACCCTAGGAAAAATATCAAACTATTGTGATCTATAGGAACCATGAATGTACTACTCATAAGATATTGGCTGAATTTGACCAATGCATACATAATGGCTAGCATCTCCTTATCATAAATAGATTGTTCCTTCTCTGTAAGACTCAACTTTACACTCACATAGGCAATGGCATTCCTATATTTCATAAGTACTACTCTAATGCCCTCTTATGATGCATCACACTAGAGTATAAATGGCTAAGTGAGGTCTGGTAGTGCAAGAATTGGATATGAACTCATCACCTCCTTAAAGTAATCAAATTTTTTGTGTGTTGAACTTGACCAAAAAAAATCTACCTTATTGGTCAAGTTTGTCAATGGAGCAACCAAGCGAGATAATCCCTTGACAAACCTCTTATAGTAAGTAAATAGACCTAAGAATGCTCTCAAGTATGTCAAAGTTCTTAGTGGTGGCTAATCTGGGATCTACTAAATATTTACCCTATCAAATTTAATTTCACCTCTTTCAATCACATATCCCAATTACAATATATTTGTCATGTCAAATTACCACTTAGAAGACTTCATGTATAGTGAACTAGCCTCCAAAATACCCAAAATCTCATCAAGATGTCTAATATGATCATCCCCTATCTTTCTATAGACTAAGAAGTTATTAAAGAATAACATAACAAAATTATGCAGGTGGAGTTTGAATACATGGTTCATATAGGACTAAAACATAGTAGGTGAATTTGAAAAACTAAATGGGATCACAAGAAATTCAAAGTGACCATAGTGGCATCTGAAAGCTATCTTCTTCATATTCCCCTCTTTGACCTTGATTTGATGATATCCTAATCAGAAATATATATATTTTAAATATATTACACCATATAATTCATCCATCAGCTCATCATTACGAGGAACATGATACTTATTCAAGGCATGGTAATATGTACACATACACATGGTTCTATCCTTATTATTCACCAAAATAATTAAAGAAGTAAAGGGACTAAAACTGGGTCTGATATGGTCCTCTCAATCTCATATTTAAGCCATTGGAGGTGATAGTAAGGATGAGTGACCACAGGCTTTCTATCCTTAAGCTTGATCACATGCTTAAACCCTTTATTTATAGGTACACCTAGGAGTATATCCCTAAAAACAAAACTATGCTTGTATAGTATAGCCTAGACATCAACATGATATTCTATCCTATCATCATCTAGAATATGGGTCAAAACTAAGCATTATACTGACCAATCCACATCATTGTGCCTATATGTCCTCTCCATCCATTTGGCCACGACTAGTCTAGGTTCCTTTAAAGATGATCCTCTCAAGACCACATTCTTGCAATCAGACTTAAACTTTAGTTCAAACATCTAGAAGTTAGTCTAAAACTCACCAAGTGAGTGAAGCCACTACACTTTAAGCACTATGTTCATATCTCCAATAGCAACATTATATAAATCGTAGGTAACTATATAGTTACCCATAGCGATGCTCAAATTTGGAACCATTTATGTGCATCTCATGGACTCACCATTAGCTACCACCACATTTAAACCTTAAAAATCTCTTGGATACAAGCCCCATATCTCTAAAAAATTAGAATAAATGAAATTGTGGGTGGCCCACTATCAATAAGCATCACCATGCATTATCCCTGCATGACCCCTTGAACCTTGAATGCCTTGTACCTAGGGGTAATAGACAATGTAACTATTGTCTTGGTAGGAAAAGTCTCATCTATAGTCTCAAACTTAGTAATATCTAGTACATCACCATCATCAGTCTCATGAGGTTCTAATATCTCATCTCCATCATCGTCACTATCCTCATTGATCTTAATATATTGGGCTATACTCTTGCTATAATAACTCCATCCATGTGTCCATAACTAAAGGCAATCAAAACATAATTTCTTTCACCTTAATTCTTTCCTAAGATTTGGTGAAAGGAATGGATTCCTGGCTGAGTCCTATCTCCTATCATCCTACCTAGGTGGAGGCACTCCTTGTTGAACTCTAGGTGGAAATCTATATTTTGGAGTAGATAACTCTAACTATTGAGATCTCCTAATGGCCTCATGTAATGAAGGAGGATCAAATGCCTTCACAAATCCAACTAAAGTATATATCAATCCTGCTATGAATAATGAATTCACCCTCAACTCTAAAATATTAGGAACCATCACTGAAAGTTTCTATAAATCTACAATGTAGACATCCAAGGAGCCTATCTATCTCAAGTGAGTAAATTCCCTAAAAATTCTATTTGGATCTCTCCTATCAAATCTATATTCTAACCTCTATGTGAATTCTGTATATGTGGTAATGTGCATGTGCCCCCTTATCACTTTTATATGATTCCACCAATCATGTGCATCTCCATCAAGATGTAAGATTTCAAACTTTATTACATCCTCCTCACATATGGGTTTTAAATAAAAATAGGTTTTCAACTTGTATACCCATGGTGGTGCAGTACACTTCTTAGAGCCATCAAAGTGCAAAATAGAAATATGCCCCAAATGCCTTTGTAATTTAAGTACTATCATGTGATGATCTCTCTAGGGATTTCTTCTAAAATTCATCCTAAAATAATTTGGAAATGTAATATTATCTCTAAAACCCTCTCTCAAAGATTGTTATTTGGTCCAACAAGATTCCTCGTCAAGTATATCTATTGGCTACCTTGTATGTGATGCTTCATAATCTTTCAAAAAAGAGGGACATCAAGACTTCAAATCTTGTTACAAAAACTAGGGGATTTCTACCTCAAATTTTTGTTTTCACCTTTTTCCTTATTATCCTTAGATTTGATCTAATTCATATTTTGTATAAGCTAGCTCAAATAGAGATTAGTTGTATCCTATTTTTTCACCATGTTTATGAACATTTTTTTCATAAACTCCTTATTAAGATCTTCCTTATCTGCCATGTTTTGACATTCTTTTCAAAGTGTATTCCTCTTCAAATATACCTTCATGCACTACCCAACAAGCTACAAGAAAAGTGGCTTTGATACCACTAGAGTATCTCTTATAGGATTTCTCATTAAAACTAAAAGAAATTACTAAAAACCCTTAAAATTGAAGACTTATTTTTCAGAGAAACAAGGTACAAAATTTTAAAATAATTAATATTTTTTAAAATATTCACTTTTGATAATACCTAAATGCTGCAAATGATACAAAAAAATAAGTAAAATATTAAACAGCTAAAAAATATTTTTTTTACCAAAATCTAAATTTATTTCTTTATTTTCATGGTTGCAAATGGAGAAAATTATAGCTAACCATAAACTCTGAAATAGAAAGACAAATTATTTGAAATAATTTTTTAGGGCATCAAGGCAATGGAAGCAAGCTCCAAATCTAAAATATCTTAAAAATACCCACTGAAACCCCTCCCAAAATCTTTCTAAATATCTCAAATGAGTTACCTCACTTATGGGAGACACCCAACAACTCCAAATCTAAAATTAGATGAGCTTGAATAATGAATGGTTGTCCTTCTCTTCCAAATCAAAAATTTGTATTGTATCTTTTGACTATAATCGAAATCTGAACCCATAATTTGAACCAAACAAATTCTAAGCTATGGATATGGGTTTGAAACACTCAATCAAGAATGCTCTTTTAGCTAGGAGTGGATTGCACACCAACAAAACTAGGGATCTTGTAGAATCTGAACTCCATAAGCAAAAATATTAAAAATAATAACTAAAAGTGATTGAGTATATGAACACCCAAAAAATGACTACAAAGGGATATATATAATAATCATCTAAAACATTGTTATAATATCCACCATTAGATTGATTTAAATCCAATGACTACCATAAAGAAGCCTTTAATATCTCAAAAGAGGCAAAATCAACTTTAATGCTTCTTTTTCAGAAATTGCCATTTGCATAAATATAACTTACATGACTTTACTATGCACATGCTATAAAAAACACTTAAGTTATCCCAATGAATGAATATAATGTAAAGTACCACATTTTCACCCATCACTTATGTCAAATATGAAATATAACATAAATTGAAGGTGGTAATGCAAATTCATACTTAATAACCCTTGACATCTCTAACATGTTGGATATGACCATGGTTAAGACTAAATTAAGAATCTTATGCCCCCTACATAGGAATAGGGACATTATAACACTCTATGTAAGTTAACTATATAATAAGTATGTGACATATATCTGTCATTGATCACTATCATCAGATGAAACATAATATAACTAAATATAAAAAGTAATTACATATTTTCAGCTATGGTTGGTACAAACATGTAGCCACTATTATCATGGTATAATAAGTAAATAAGTATATCTCATCAAGTATAATGTTTCTAAAATAATAAATATAATACAATGTAAAAGATATAAAGCTCCACAGAGCATGAGTTCCCCAAACTCTATTATCTATGATAATCTCACGTGTAGTCTCCAAATAAGTATAGTTATGAGGAGGAAAAACATCATCAAAATATTTTCCTACACCAACCATACATCACTGATCCCCCACATAATCCATCATTAGAGAATATCCTTTCCTTACTGTATGATTAAATAATGGCAGTGCGAGAGCTAGAGAGACAAGATAGTACCTGTGTGCTATACTATCTCTAATAATATGAAGTGTACTATAAATAAATATGTTATAACATGATATCGTATAAATATATAAATTATACATATGAAATGATAATTTCTAACTAATATTATTTTTCTTAAAAAATTTAATAGTTATTAATCTCTAGGATTAGTCAAATTCATACACACCACTTAATTGAATTTCTTTCATCTAGCATTGGTGATATTAATAATCTAGTGAAGTTCATCTCACTACATACCTAGTATTGACAATACGAGATTTCATATATATATATATATATATATATATATATATATATATATATATATATATATATATATATACGGATTAAATATATTAATTTGATTATTCTTAAGTTTAACTTATTTTATGAGAGCCAATAGGAAGTAACCTATTTGAATTTGTTGATATATATATATATATATATATATATATATATATATATATATATATATATATATCAACAAATTCAAATAGGTTACTTCCTATTGGCTCTCATAAAATAAGTTAAACTTAAGAATAATCAAATGAATATATTTAATCCGTCAAACATATGAATG
Source organism: Torreya grandis (assembly GCA_037957365.1). Taxonomy (NCBI): domain Eukaryota; kingdom Viridiplantae; phylum Streptophyta; class Pinopsida; order Cupressales; family Taxaceae; genus Torreya; species Torreya grandis. Next base: position 261,642 of record JARHVA010009700.1, read on the forward strand.
AATTTTCACAACATTATTTATCACATAGATAATAAGCAAACAAGTACAGTTTATACCAACCAGGTATAATCTATGTTTAGACTCCATAATCTAATTTTCATAACTAGGTTCAAAATATATAATACATTCTATGATAAGCACTAATATCAGAGTCAACTATATTATGTAGACACTACTCTATTTCAAATAGCCAATCATAATAAATAAGTCAACATAATCTTTAGTTATTTTTAGGAGGTTGGATTCTTATATAAATAGTTTTCTATTCTTCAAAAAACTATAACTTAGTTTTTAACAATCAATAGAACTATAGATATAGGCACATGACACAACATACCAAAATTTGTTAAACTCTTATAGGAAATCCTAAATCTTCAAATAGATATATTTCCTATAAATAGATGTTGTATTATGTATCGCATATAAGTGTTCAATAATATATAGATGTTGTATTTACATGTCATCGGCTAGCTATAATTGTAATTGAAGACTTCATATGATTCCAAAAATCATTATAACCTTTTTATTCACAAAATATATTGATGATTTATTATATTATATTAATATTTTTCGAAAAGAATATTACAATAATTAGACTACTTATATCTTTACTCTGCTCTTTTTTAACTCAAATCACCATCAACCATTCACCTAATTTAAACCAATATTAAATATTAAATAGGCCTTCACTGTTGAATGATAGTTATACATAGTCATATATTCTCCTTGTTCAAATAACCAAATATACAAAGTTATATATTAAAACCTCGGTTCATTTATACATATATCACTATTTGAACATGTCATTCTTTGCTCTAATAACAACTAAGAAATACATTTGTTTTCAACGTACTCCCTTGGTCGGTACCCTTTACATAGTTCATTGTTTATAAGAAGTTCATTATATATTATATTCTTCTATATAATAATCTTATTTTACAATGGCAAATACTCATCATCATTTAGCTAAGCTAAGTGTACACCATGCCCTCAACCTATAAATTCCATGACCAGCTTTTACGTAGCTCAAAAGTGGTAACTTAAGATTATATTGAGGTTACTTTGTAAATGGCCATGTTAGTTCTTGTGCAGTTTTACGGTTTCATAATAAGTCGCATTCCCAGGGATTAGCAAATTACTATTTTTAATCATAGTAAATGAAGAAATATCATAAAATAAGGTAAGCATTCAAAATATATTGCAATTCAGCGACTAAGAGTTTGATCACTTGCGTTATATCTTATACAAACAAACAACTAAATCATATTGACTAGATAGCATAGTCCTAAGATATCTAAACTATCTTGTATACCATAAGATTACATATCACATACCTGACCTATGATTACTGTTATACTAGATATTCAATACTTTTTTTAGTAGTTTGTTATAGTCTTTTATCATATACCGGTGATTTAATATCATATACGGGTGATTTAATACCATATCAAAATACCGATTACATATTTAGTTCATTATTAAAATATCAAAATATCGGTTTATTATAAAAATATGTTGTTATACAGATGATTTAATATCATATCATTTTATAGATATTGTTCACTCTGGTCAGTTCCTTTTTTTTCATATTGGCGTAGTCTCGATTTCCAAACCAACATCCAAAAGTAGAACATTCTATCATATTATAATATATTAAAACTAGATATATTATAATATATTTCCGACCAATATCGCTTACAGATAATATTATAAGGTATAGATTCCCATATAGATAGTTGTATTTCACATATATACACGTTATATATACATGTAACTGACCAGATCGAGGTTCATCATCATCATCATCATCATCATCATCATCATCATCATCATCATCATCATCATCATCATCATCATCATCATCATCATCATCATCATCATCATCATCATCATCATCATCATCATCATCATCATCATCATCATCATCATCATCATCATCACCACCACCACCCCCCTAAGAATACATCAATAATTTTTTGTAAGAATAATCGCTTGTAATGAAAATAACACGTGTAATAGAAGGTTTATATATATTCAGAATTACCTGTAAGCTCGCCTAAAATATGCATACGGTTTATCATGCTCCGTTAACCTGAGTCCTACGGCTAGGCTTATACATAGCTCATATATCTTATATATATAGATTTATTACTATATATTTTTGTATATATAATCCATTCCCTATGAAATAATAAATTTCTATGAGTAATCTATATCTCAACTAGCGACTGTATAATCCATTACCGGTGAAATACGATATATCTAATCCTATTTTTATTTTTGTGAAATGCCTAAGGTTTATAACCAAGAAATATCCATAAGATTATATGATACAAATAATTTATAGATAATTAATGAGAGTTACGTTAGCGTACCTATTTATAGATATTTATAATCCATGTATGGATAATCAACACGAATACTCTGTTAAAACAAACTAGTTTTCAATATGCACTAGCTAATTGATTTAAGGCATAATATGAACTGATTAATAATTTAACATATTCTACTGAACAGAAACCAATCTGATATAATCATAACATAGTATGTAATTAAATTTGCGTTAAAAGAAAATATTCTAACCAGTTCATAATACCGATCCTTGATAAGAGTATATATATGATTTCACTAATATATACCTTCTTGTCTGTAGTTGTATGTCTTTATCTGGGTATAAATATTATAGTAACATAATAATGTACAGATCACTATCAAAAGTTATATCAAGATCAACTCGCTACATAACTCTAATAAATCAAGATCAACCCTCAAAAATTTTCACAAAATTCTAATGAGACCACCTATCTCAAAAAATTGGTCCGTTGCTCCATCCCTTCATGTGTTGCCTTTCCTTGTCTACTTTGTGCTCACTTCCCCTCCCTTTATGCTCACCTTCCTTCCCTTTCTTTCTCCTCTCTTTCTTTTTTTCTTTTTATTTTTTCATTGTATGGATATGACGTTCTCTTTAACGTTGCCTTCCTTTCTTTTATTTCTTTTATTCATTGATTTTTCTTTTGTTTTATTCTTTTTGTTTTTATTTTATTTTTTCTTAAATATATATTTACTAATTATAACATAATGATTTTCCTTTTTTTTTTTTTTAAATTTCTTATTTATATATTTAAAATAACTTAGTAAATGTGTTTTAATAATAATAATGATTTGATCAATATAAAGTCAATAATATCCTTTTAAATCAAAATCATAAAAAAAAAAAAAAACACATTATTTTTGAAATCCAAGTTATAACAATATATTCATTATTATCACTACATTATCTAAGTTAGTTATCTCTTTTTGTTATAAGTTAAATCACATAAAAGATAAGTGACCAATATTATTAAGATAATTTGGTTAGCTTACACATGGTAGTACCAACACAATTCAAATTTTTGAAAACATTAACAATTATGAATATAATAATACATCATAAATGCATAATAACATTCACAATGCAACCACATGATATTAAATCACCTAAGTATAAACTTGAACTAATACACAAACATGCAATTATCTAAATGTAGATAATATAAGGTGTATCAACTCTAAAAATTCAACAATGCATATAAAATATACTATCAAATGTGGTGTGTTCAGGGTTCTAATTGTTCTTTGTCATCCCACAACACCTCCATTTACATTACCCTCTCTGATGATGCTTTCCATCCATCATGATTTGAAAAGATGAATCTCTCTTGCATCAAACTTATGATAATAAAGTAGTCCATAACATTGTGACATATATAATAAAATACTGTTATAATAAAAATCAATATAATAACAATGTAAAGAATATACCATACAACTAAACTCATAGCAATACAACCATGCAATCAAAAAAATATTTAACTATTCCATAATAACATATGACTTAAAACTTAGTTAGTAGTAATCATATCAAATTACCAATAATAAATATGCACAAATAATCAAATAAGTTTACTTAGCAAGGAATCAAAATATAACATGAAAGTAACACGTACGCACTATAACACATACTCATTAGGCTCACTAAAAAACCTCTTTTCAATAGTTTTTCTTTGTGCAATGTGAAAGTAAAATGTATGAATTGTGTTCACTAATCAAAACACAAACATGTTATAATGTGTACACATTTATGTTTGGTAATCTAAATCCTTGTTTGAAATAATGTGTATGCATTATGTACATTATGCATATGTGTAAGGTCTATAATACATACACATTACAGTAAATGTAAATGAAATTGTCCCCCAACTCCATGTAATTACCCATAACCAATATGCTGGTTAGGATTTGAGATTATATTTTTAACAATAAATTATAATATATTATAGAAAAATAAATCTAACTATATCTTTGTGTAGGCATATTAAAATGTCCAAATACATCAAATTAAGTTCCTAAACATAAATAGAATAAATACATGTGATATTCTCTTATAATATTTATTCACTTCACATTGAATCTCTTGTAAGTTAATTTCCCACAAAAATAAAATAAAATAAAATTAAATGCAAAAATTAAATGATTTTTACAATAGCTAGGGAATTGAAAATTAGAAATATTCTCCTTCAACACCAACACTAGTCCAAGATGAAAAAAATGGTATGATAACAAAAATGGCAATGAAGATAAAAAGGCATGTTTGATCTAAAAGTTTATTCAAATGCTCAAAAACATGCATTTAAAGTAGCTTAATTTTTGACAAGGATATTATAAATTCTATGAATAAAACAAACAATAGTAATCTTGATAGGTAAATCCTATGATAATTTTTATAAGAGTGAAATGTATAGATGACAATACAAAGATTGTATTCAGATAGATTCAATAAATAATTAAATTAATAAGCCACTAGTAATTCTCATTGATGTCTATTAGTCATACATCTGGAAGACTCCATAACATTCATTAGATTGTCCCTATCCACTTTGTCTAACCTATTCCTCTTTCTCCCTAATCCAACATCTATTGATTCTACCTACATCTTACATATGTTTCATTAAATACAAAAGAGTATGTGACTTAAATCAATAAATGCATATAATAATAAATGAAATAAGAATATGTGAAATGTTACCAATACATACGCATACTTGGCCTTCGAAAACCCTACCTATAATATTATATAACCACATAATATGAGAAATACATATTGTGTGACTTGTTGTGTAAGCTTTCAGAAGAAATAAAGAAATAAACTAAGATAAATTGAGGGAAATAGATAGATCACATTCAACACCCTTCCCCACAATCATGAACATATTCCTATTGAGCATTTAACCCACAATAATGCTATTCCACATTTAAGACTTCCTAATGATGACATGTCAAGTTGTAGACACTTGCTTGGTCAACAAAACACAACTATTATGTATTTTCATGAAATTTGTATGTAGATGATCCTAATGTTGAAATATGACTCTATTGGTGCATCTTGATTTTAATCCTATGACTTTCCTTATGCTATTTCACACCAATATGCTCACTTTATTATTATCCCTTTTTAATTATTATTTGAGTCAAATGGATCCTTAGTCTTTATTTAACTTTTATCCTACCATCTTCTTGATTTAAGACAAAACCACTCTATTTGACTAACACACTCTTTGTGGTTATCTGAAAGGAGTGGTGTTGGCGTAGCATATCTTTCAGTACTTTTTTGAAACACATTTAGTTTAGGATTCCTTTTATGACTGTTGTATTCCTTTTGATTTAGTTTTTTACACCAGTGAGTTTGAATTAATTTTTTTGGAATATTATATATAAAGGGTCCTAATAGGAATTTTACATCTTTCACTTATTTATTTATTAACAACAAAGTAAAGAGAAACACAGTACAACAAACACAACAATTACATTTTATATTTAAATTTTATACAGTACATTTAGATTGCATGCTTGGACTAAGAAGGGAGACAAGGTGAAGATAATTTAGATTCACATTACATATGACCTAGACTCACACATAGTAGAGGGAGAACTACATCAGTCTAATCTCACTTTTGGGACTATATAGGTAACACTCAGTTACATATGGGTTTTTGAGTCCATCTTGGTTATTCCCCTTAAACCCATTGTCCCCATTTTTCTATTTGGTTTCTGTTTGGTTTCTTATGTAAGCCATTGCTAGGGTTTGCATAAGAAAGGTAAGACAAAATAATAAGTTTTACTACATGATTTCATGTTCTTGACATGTGAAAACACATTTATATAGGATCTTGCATAGTTTTCTAATTTCTAGCTTTATTCCATAGTCAACACAAATTAGATAAGCCCATCTAGAAAAAGGTGCAAGTTGTTGTGGTCCAAATATGTTGTCCACTTACAAATAAATAAAAAATTTAGTTTGGTTTTGAAATTACCTCATACAATCCAATACTCAATCATAGTCATCTATAGATTTGTATTCCCAAATAATATATAATTTCTCATTCCTCTTAATGTATTTATTTCTCAATATCTCAATTATTTTCATGTTTTAAAATATATTCACATATTCACATTGATCTTAGTTATCATCTATTTGTTCCATTCTTTTTTTATCTTACTTAAGGTTTAAATTTCTTTAATGGCTAATTTTGATAGAACATTTTGGTGAACATGAAATTCAACTACATATGATGAGTTAGAAGAATTATTTATTATGAAATTTATCTTAAATAAGGGATCTTGAGTTACACATGAGTGATTACCTTCATTACATAAGGGAAAGTGAGAGCTTGTTTGTGATTATATACTGCATTTTTTGAGATGTACTATGAATCTAGATAGGGAGGACCATAGATATTCCAATGGCCTATGGTTGGGTTATTTTTTATTATGTATAAAACATCTATATAAAATACCTAGCTTTCTACACATAGACCTTTCAATAACTATAGGTAAGAGATATTATCCATATGTCATATAAGGGGATTTTATTTTTCTAGAGAGATGACATATAATTATTGAACTATTTAGATATTGTATGTTTTATCATTGACTGATAAGAGTTAATTATAGATCACTAAAAAAAATCGAAGGTTTTATGAATATTTGGCCTATAAAATTATATTCTTATAGACAACATGTAATTTTTTGGGTATAGAAAGAGGTATCATAGTGGGGGTGTAATGTGTATTAGAGAGTAGTGAGGTAAATGGTTGATGCTCTAATGTATATTATGGGTTGATCAAGGATGTGGAATATTTTATAGTAGTGGAAAATTATGATTCTTTTTGGTCATAACTAAGGATACAAAGTGATATTTCTTTCACAAAGTCCAAGGATGTTACAATAGAAAATCAAAGATGTCATGAGAGGGTTTCCCTAACATAGATGATAATAGAGGGTGAGGAAATATGTTTCTTCATGATAGGTATGTGGGTCATGAGTATATGGTTGATGAGTTATTTGACATGGAAGAGGATCCCAAATATTGGTTATAGATTATTTTGTGGTACTTTTAACTATTACGTCACCATCTAGTTTTCCAGGGAAGAGGCATATAAGTGTAGACATAAAGGTGATAATGTCCATAGGAAAAGATGGGTAGGGTAATCATATCCACCACATCACATATATAATATAAGCTTTATTGATATAATTCACAAAGAGATAATTTTTATCAAGATGAAGACAGTTTAACTCTGAGTTATGGTGATGAGGAATTAGGCATAAAGCACAAATAGGGATGTAAATATGGCATGGTTAAGAGTGAAGGTGACCCAAATAATATAATATTTACAAAGGAATTATGGTATTAAATTGATGAAATACATGGAGTTACATATGATACAGTAGGAATTTTAGAGAGAATGGGGTGAGTGGGATATAACATACTCTATTATGACTACTTGGGGCTAAGCACAGGGGTTTTTGACATTGTGAAGCAGGAAACATAATATCAAAAAATATATGAGGGTACAATCTCTAAATATAAAATATCACCATTATTCATGGAGTAATCATGGATGTAATCCATTTGGTAGATGGGAGAATCAACAAAGATAACTCCTTCAACATAATTAGTGTAAGTCTCACATATGAGGAGTCTACCACAAGAGATTGTACCACTAGAGGGACAAAGGAAGACCTTATCTCATATTGTGTAGATATTGATAGATGGATGTATATGATTTTTGGTATGTATATGGATATATTATTTATAATGATTCTTGGGTATTGTACATATTGACAATGGAATTATATATGATAATTATGATTTTGATTCAGCACCTTGCTTCATGGTTTTATTATGATTTTTTGATGATATATATATATATGTGTGTGTGTGTGTGTGTGTGTGTGTGTGTGTGTGTGTGTGTGTGTGTGTGTGTGTGTGTGTGTGTGTGTGTGTGTGTGTGTGTGTGTGTGTGTTTGATTGGATGTTACAGATGTTGATATTCATGAATTTTCATTTATGAATATGATATGATGGATTGCATGTTATTGATGTTAATATGTATGTATTATTGTATATAATTATACAAAATTATGTTATTTGATCCTATGATAAGCTAAGTCTAATGATTTTATGTTCATGACAATAAACTTAGTCATTTTTCATGGGTGTATTGATAGTTGGATATGGATGATATGGTAAAATTATGATGAATAAGAGGCCACACTTACAATATTATGTGACATTCTATTTTTTTGAGAAAGATTATTTTTCATATAAGACACAACATTCTGGACCATGATATGGAAAACCATGAAGACTTTGTTCTAGTATGATTTTGTACTAACACATAAATAACAAAAAATAAAATAAAACAACAAGTAACATAAATTAAACAAACACACACAGACATGTAAATACAATAAAACTAAAAAGATGTTTTTCAGTAAATAAAATAAACAATCCAATCTGTGGATAATGATGATACCAATAGACTGAAAATCATCACAAGAAAATAATATATGAGAGGGGATGTGCTATGAAACTATATACCCTAATGAATTTGGAATTTTTTTTTATAAGATTAATGAAGGATAAGTAACATGACCAGTATAATAATAATTATTTTTTTGGATGTCTATATTTTCTATTATTCTTGTATTTCTTGGATTTTATAATTTTTAGTATTTTTTTGTATTTATGAACAAAACATAGTTGTAAAGGAAAAACCAAATATAGAGAGGAAATGAAAATGGTAGGGGATATGTAGATATGGGGATTATAGGAGGATATCCTTGAGGAGTACATAGATCATGCCTGATTACATAGATACTATGTTAATTTCATGATGTTGAGAACCTAACTTTGTCCAGTAATACCATGATGTGTTACAAAATTTCCTCCAAAAGGTTACCAAGTTAAAAATGGGAAGAATGATGGGGGGGTTGAATATGGCTAGAGTAGAATGTTAGATGTTAGATATGGAATGGAATGGATCTACCTTGAAGTGTAAGGAAATTATAGCTAATCAATTAACCTTTAGGTATGGAAATGACTTAGGCGAATTATATTTGTAATATGGTCAAGCTCCTATCCATTTATGTGGCCAACCTATATGATCCAGAACCAAACTCATAAATTATGACATAAAAACTCATAAAATTAGGCTCAAATTTACCTATATTTTCTTGGTCCTTATTGGTGTTGCATTGATTTTCCTTTAGAGTGAGGTAGTTGATTGAAAACTCTCTACATTTTATGTGCTTATTATAGTTTACATGGAGTTTGTTCTAATCTGTCTTCAAATGATTAAGTGTGTTAAGACATTCCTCATCAACAAGTTCCAATTTATAAATTAATGTGCCTCGATAATGCTCATCATCAATTAGATTCTTTAAGGACATGAAAAGAGAGGGTATATTAAACTTTATTTATAGAATATCTTCTAACTTGTAGACCAAATAATATGGTGTGGCTCTTGTGGGGATATGAAAATTTATATGGTAAGTCTAAAAGGAAGTATAAATTTACAAACATTATTATTTACCTACATCATTAATGATACTATCAAATATTTTGACAAGGTTTTTATTAGACGCTTTGGCTTGACCATTTCCCTATAGATAATCAAGTGTGGACTATCTAGGTTTAATATCTAATTGAGTACAATGGGATTTGAATTATTTGCTCTTGAAATAATTACCATTGTTGGTGAGTATGGTGGAATGGTTTATATAATGAAAGATGATTTATTAATGACGAATTTTTAGATTTTATTTTTAGTTATGTAGGTAAGTGGGATAACCTCAACTCATTTAATGAAGTACTAAGTATTAGTGGTGATATGTCTATATACATTAGATAATGATGGTTTTATCTTCCCAAATATATCTATCCCATAAGTGGAAAATGGTAAAAGAGTTGTGATTGATTGTAAATATTTAAATGTCACATGAATTATATCCCCATGTTTATGATAGGATATGCAATTATGAACATACTAGCATGTGTATGTTTCCATGGTTGGATAGTAGTAACATTCTCTAACTATTTTCTTATGAAGTACCAAACAATTAGTGTATGCACCATATATTCCATCATGAACTTATTTGATTGAAAATTTAGCCTATTCAAAATTTAGACAACTTAATAGAATGCCATTATAATCTCTACAATAGATCATGTTGCTAGAGAGGGTGACATGATAGGTGCATTAGATAAGGGATTTTCATTAGTTTCCTTAATCTCAATACCATCAAACATACCATTCATGATTCATATATTTCATATTAATGGAGCATAAATTATTAAACAAATAACTTTAAACATGAGTTATCTTGATATATACAAATGAAGAAAATAATGGCGACCATTTTATCTATGGATTAATTACATGTGTGGGGTATCAGTCAAAAATTTATATGCACAAATTTATATTTTAGGGTATCAAGTATATTCTTGTAGAGGACAAGCTTTCTATCCTTGGTTTAATATTCATCATTGACCAATTTAATAATTATTTTGGAATTTCCAAATATAGGAAAATGTTAGATGCTTTATGGAATGGCAAATTTGAGACCAGCGTTAAGGGATTTGTACACAAAAATGTTATCAGTGAATGGAAAACAAATTTGGAAGTCATTAGGGATGACATAACCTTGAGGTGTCATGAAAATAATTCCTTATTCTAAGGCATGTCTAGTGAAGTATCCATAAAAATAAATATTCCATTCTAAATATTCATTGAAATATAAGATTGATTCATTTAGAAACACAATAGTCAATGATTACTTATCTAATAAAGGTGCCTTAGCCAACAAATATGAGAGCACATTTCCCTTTTTGGATTTATGATTTACGAATTCAATTTAAAATTCAATGAGAAACATAATTCACTTATCCATCTTGCATATGATATCTGATTTATAGAAGATATATTTAAGGGCATCAAATTTGGCAATAAGTTTAGTCTTGATGTAGAGTATGTAGTGTCAAAAAACTTGAGAAGTGAAGATGACAACCAGTAATGTACTTTTTATGGGAGTGTAGTTATATTCACATAAAAATAAATTATAAGTAGATAAGTATATAATCATTTCTATCATGTGGTCATCACGCTGTGCCAATAGAGCACCCAAGGCAACCTAAATTGCAAAGATATAAAATAACGCACATTTACCAAAATTTAACAAAACTAACACTCTTAGGTTTGCAAGATATTTATTAAGTTGTTCTAAGGCTTATTGACATTTATTATTCCAATTAAATACAATGTCATTATTTAATATATTGGTAAATAGATCACACATGTTATCAAACTACATGATAAATCATTTAATAACATCAATCTTATCCTGTAAACTATGCAACTATTTGATATTAGATGGAAGAAGTGTCTATTTATTATCCTTGACCTTTTCTGAAGTCAACATCAAGACCCATTATATAAATAATAAATATATTACCTTTCTTGAAGTGACACCAAACAAACATTTTATGGAAATAAATGTGTGCTTTGTAATCTCTATGTTGCACATATATTATGCATAATACTTATAGATGTTATTCTCTAGTATTGAACTTACCCAATATGTCATCCAAATAGTATTTGAATATATCATGCATCATATCATGGAAGATGAAAATCATGACACATTGATAAATCATAGCTGCCTCAGTCTAAAATGCATAAATTTAAAGTAGAATGTTCCCTAGGGTGTGGTGAATTCTATTTTATGTTGATCTTCAAAGATGATTCTAATTTTATTATAACTTGAGAAACCATCCATGACTGATAATATTTTTTAACTGAATCTTAAGTTGACTATGATGGTGATTTTGGGTAATAAAAATTCATCCTTATGGAAATATTTATTGAAGTCAGTCAATTATGTGTAATTTTTGGTCCCAAGTGGCTTATTTTTTATTGAGACGTTGTTAGATATCCACTTAGAATTATGAATGGGTCTAATGAAGCCTGTAAGAAAAATATTTTCATGTTACTCTTTCATAAAGAGATCCAATTTTGGATGTATCTTTCTTAATTATGTTTGAAAGGTTTATCATACACATGAAGAATGGGATGATGCACCACTATCGATGAATCCAACCTAGGCATATTATCATAGATCAAGTAAATATGTAAATAAATTATTTTAAGAGTGTGATCAAGTTTTTAAACTATTTGGAAATGATTGAAGTTCCTAGTTTTATAATCGTATGGTTATCCTTTATTCTTATCTTGACATCAACAATGTCCTTTATGAGAAATTTAGAACCATTGTTGTAATCATGTTGGTAGAGATGGAAGGTGGCACTCATAATCCATATAAAACCATGTAGAAACTTTTTTTTAAAGGTCAAACTCAAGAGTATTATCCTTATGATCTCATTAGACTCATATTGGGAAGAGTCCAACTCCTCATCAATAGGACCTAAGGCAATTTTTTGCCAATGAACATGCCTTTATTTTTTTGTTAATTATCCAATGGCTCCTCAAAGAAGTTTTCACTATGGGACTTTTATGTATTACTTTTTTTTATTACTTATTTGATTTTTGTAATTAATAAATTCAACCTACTCCCTAAATTAAGATGATGTGTCAAGGTTGATTTCAAATCCATTCTTATGATCCCCTCATGGTGTGTCATTATGAATTCACATTCACATGAATTTCATGATATTTTTAATTTTTAAATATATCTAAAAGTATGTGATCATGTTGATCCAAATCAATGATGTCAAGGTATTGGAGGGTAGGTTTTATTGTAAGGACATTGGTGTTTTGAAATATGTTAGTGTCAGCAAGATCATTATCGATGATATAAAAAGACAACATTTATATTCATAAATATTATTTTTTAAAAACATATAATAATCATTTATGTATTCATGTGGGTCAAAATTAGACAATTTATATCCTATGTCATGATATTCCTTATTTTCACAAGATGGTAGGGGTTAAAGGGTTTCTTGCTTATGGAGACCCA
>JARHVA010009701.1:0-10000 GCA_037957365.1 Torreya grandis
CATCATTGTAAAATTAATCAAGTATAAAAATATATGGGGAAGCACCCTCATCATTTATATGGTGGTTGATCAATTAGGGCTCAGTGGTAGAAGGTAATGCATACACTCCATTTTTACCTTTTCAATATAGATCATACTGTGAGATCTATACTTGTGTGTTGTGGCTTTTTCTAAAAAACTCAAACCTTTCTGGTTTGTAGTATTTGCATGATCAATGGGCTGAGTTATGATTTATTTAGTTTTACCCAACCCTTATCTATTATACGCATGTTTAAGTAAATATCAATAACCAAAGCTAATATTATAGGATTGCAGTGTATTAGTATGGGGTTGTTTGGATCATTACACAATGTTTTAATGGATTAGTATCCATTAGGCATGTGTAAATGAAACCCTAATGATTAAATATTAAACATGTATACAACATATAGGGAACCAAATACATCTTATATATCCAAGGTTTGTCCTAAGAGATTTTATAGTTTAAACCATTTGGTATAACTTAGCACAAAGTGGGTAATGTAGGGGACCCATGGTGATATTCAATGTTATTTATCCCAATTCTCATTGTGGAATATTATCAAATCCATTGAATCTCATATCAGATGGTTCTAAATCTTAAGGTCGAATGCCAATTAAGGAGAGAAAGGATATGTTGTAAATGTTGAGTCCTAAACCATTGCCCACAAGAATTCATTTTACCATTTTTTTTAAAAATGGACACCTAGATGTAGAGTGGATAACATATATTTATAATATGTTAAATTGGTAAATCATAATTTTAAAAGGATATATTATGATCCATTCATTTGATGGAATTTAAGGTAGAGGTCACATATGATGGTTCAACATTATAAGGGAGTGTAATCATATGCAATGCCTCCAAAAGGGAATTCTTGTATTGGGATGAATGGTGTAGCAAATACAAAAGTGAGATTTTGGTTAGTAATATCTTTGGATTGGGTAGTAACATGACTTGGGGAGGGATGATTGTTTCATTCACACTCTTTGGTGATTTTTAGTGACATGTAGAAGCTCATTGTAAACATCAGAGCAAGGAGTATGGATAAATGCAAGTTTTGAATCCCTTATAGAGTAGACTAATTTAATCAAGCATGATATCTATAAAAATTAATAACCACAATAAGGTAGTGGATCATGAAATAATTAATAAATATATTTATAGAAAACATGATTACAAAATGTATAGCAATCAGGAATCAACAAAAGAAAAATAAGAAATCCCTAATTGACCTAGGGGTTGATGTTCAAATCATGGGTTCATGAAATGTTTTAACCCTAAAATATATTTTTTTCTATGTTTAGGATACCTAGATACTCATGAAAGGGGTATATGTAAATGATTAAGTACAAGGGTGATAATCATGTATCCAACATGCTAATTGGGTGATAAACTCAAATATAAACATACACTTAATTTCTTCTATTGAGTTATGCTAAAAATAGTAAGTAAAAATATGATAGATATATAAATTAAAAATAAGTAATGCACTTACATTTTTCTAATGCTAATGAGATTTTTGATTTGGAACACACAAGAACTAGACTAGAAGATAGTTATGAAATAGTCATCATTTTTCTGATTTGGATGCTTCTCTACTAGTAGACACTAACATCAACCTGGGATGGTTACATAGATACTACTATCTAAACTCAACACAAGTATCTTGTAGGAAGTACCTGATATAAAAATATGTAACCACCTATATGGTTCAAGGTTTTTATTCTCTTTTTTCTTTGGTACATTTAGATATGGGTCATGGATTGTCTCTCTTTATGAACTTGCAAAACCTATTTTTCCATATTCATAGTAACTTTAGGGTAAAATGGGTTAGTGGAAATACAATGTCAAGGTGACCCCAAATACCCATCTGTAAGTGAGCACTACCTACATAGCTTATGTGTGAATTATGTAATATGTGATTAAATAAGTACAGCATTGACCTAGTTTGTAACTTAAAAATATAGCTCTTGGGATTCTCATTTATTAATTTAGTCCTACAGATGTGTTGTACCTATGATTTATATGGAAATATATATATATATATATATATATATATATATATATATATTATATATATATATTTACTCAATTAAATATTTTTGATAAGTTGCCTTGGTCTCTTTTGGTCATTTTTAGGTTAAGAATGAATGAGGATTTTATATTATATTTATATCAATCCCTTTGGAGAGATAACTCACATAGAATCACTTATGCTGACCATTAAGATTTGTTTCATTTGAAAATTGGATTATTTTAAGACACTAGACACTTGCATTAGGTCAAGACACTAGTGTTAATGCTAGTGTCTATCCCAGACTTTAGTGTCTAGGGAGTAAGAAAGTAGGTACTGACTCAAAACTTGCAGAAATAGAAGATAAGTAGGTTTTAAGCATTATGGTAAAGATGGAAGGTTCTAGATCAATAATTTAATATTATTCAAACTAAGAGATAGGTAGAGTAGATGTGAGACTTCAAAAAATAGCAAAGGTTCATAACTAAGAGAAATAACCAAAGTCTAAGTTTTCTAAGTGTATAAGATTTAAGTGCTATATAATTATAAAATAGTGTCTACAAGAACATTTTTACAAAACATACCCCCACTATATATTTTAATCTTAAAATTGGTGTAAATGTGGAGAACATGTTTCTAAACCATGCCCCCACTATATATTTGAAACTGGGAGCTGATGTAAGAGTGGAGAACATGTTTCCAAAAAATTCTCCCACTATATATATGAATATGTGAAGAATGTATAATTCATGCTCCCACTTATATGCCCCCTTTTGAGGTGATTTAAAATAGTAACTAGTAGTTACCTTACCTCAAGAAGGATAAGAAAACCATGCAAATTGTGAATGTACCATGTAGAATATAGAGAGAACATGTCTAGGTAGATATATCATTGAACTGCACACAATTTGATCACATCATATCCTAAGATGCATGATATAGATCATGAAAACATCTAGATAGTAATAGCACAAGTTCAACAAGTAACCAATCACACAAATAAAGACACTCAAAATAAAATCAAAAGGCAATGGTCCAAGGAGACCTCATGAGATAGAGCATGTTTAAATGCCATATAATTGAAGGGACATGACATAATCAAATATCCACAAAAGCAAGAATGACATATTCAAATGTGCATATAACAATAAATGACATATTCCAATGTTGAGGATGAAAAAAATACATGGGATTAGTAAACAATGGTGTATATTCAAAGTATTAAAAAACAACATAATTACAAGACAATACAAATTATATAAGTGCATGAGCGGAAGTATTAGGAACCAACATAACCATAACATACTAGTCCATGGATCATGTGTTAGAAATACATGTTAATTACATAACATATCAAGTACATTGTAGAGTATGTAAGCATGGAGAAAGGCATATAGCAAGTACATAAGCTCAAACTTGACCATATGATGATACAATTGGATATATCATGATATAATTGGACATATCATGATCAAAAGAAGCCAAATGCACCAATTCCCATATGACATGAGTAAAGGGAATACCTAACTAATGAAAGTGCATATATAATGTATATGTGTATTATTTAATCACACTCAAATGATGTGGGAAACATATGTGAATATAGAAAATACTGATATGCCATCTACCAATATGGAATCAACAACATATATTCCAAGGAGCTAATAAAACATGTAAATGCTAGAAAATATTTTTGTATTTTTTTTAAAATTTTATTTTTTGGTATTTTTTAGAATATTGGGAGATTGTATAAGCTACTAAAACATCTCAAGAGGAGGATGAGGATATTTGAGTATTGGTAAATGCAAATCCTATCTTAAACTAGATATGACATATGAGTGCATAGTTGAAATTAAAAGTGTATCATGTTATTGTATCAAGGGGATGTATTCATTAATATATTATGCCTCCTACTATGTGATGATGTTATATTTACCAAAAGTGTTAATCCAAGATGCCTTTGGTCTCTATTTTACAATACGTTCTATGTCCTTTTATATTTACTGATATGCCATTACTTGTATCTATTTGTATGGTAACTAAAGATATATTTCCTTATTTAAAAAGTAATGTAAGCTTGAATTGATGATTAACTGATATGCAACTATTATTTATATCAAACATTACTCCTTGTATATACCCTAAAAATAGTCAAGCAACCACATATATCATATTTTTTCACAATCCTTTTTAGAGGAGACTCCAACTGTAGAATATGAGCCTTGATCATATTAGCCATGTCTTTTATTTTGTTTATCTTGGTCTTTTTTTCTTGCTTGAGTCAACCTTTTATCCATAACTAGTCATCTAGAACCTTTTTGACCAGTCATTCCACCTCATCTAGCCAATGTTCCGCATGCCAATCCTATTCTCCGAGGTCTCGAGCCTATGGGATAGGAACATTGAAATTGGACTATAGTGATAGACCCTAGGGGTGTCCCATTTTTGGTGATCCTATCTTTTTGCATTTTGAGTCCCAATAGTCATTTATTTTCATTCAAGAGGTCCTAAACCCTTCTTAGCCTCTCCTTTCAGTTTTATTTAGCTTTTTAATGACAACTAATGTGAATAAAGTCCCAAATTCAAAATAAAGAGTCTACTATATAAAAGACTTCACAAAGCATTTTATATCTAGTACTTACTACTTTGGCATAGTAAAAAACTAAAAATTATTCAATAGTAAAGTTCAATATTTTGTATCACATATAGATTTGCATGCTTGATCAAGAAAGGGCCTAGGTAAAAGTTCATTCTTGCATCTATCGTACACATTGATTATGAACGTTCCATAAGGGAGAACTACATTTTATCTGAGACCCTAGCTTGAGGGTTAATGTAGAAAATGATCAAGATAGTAGGGGTTTTTATATCGTGCGATCATACTTCCCCTAACCTAGTTTTTTCCCCATTTTGCTTTTGATGTGTTTGTTGTTTTATGTGGTTTAGATAGACCTAGGATTTGAAGATTAAAATAGATATAAAGTAATATCCATCAACATTTAGCATCCAAAATTTCACATGCAGACTCACATAGGAATAATGCAAATAACCCAAAAAAAATTAGGTCTTTATGAGTAGTTTGGGACAACAATGGTAGAAGAGGATAATAACGCTAGACCCTAAAGTGTCTTGTTTTCATCAGTCCTATCCTTTTATTGAAGCAAATATAGATCCAATTTTTTGACATCTTTTCTAGTCCTACATAGTAGTTTTCAACCTTTGAAATAGTCATCTCATTTTGTTTTTCTAGATAAGTTCTTTTTCTTGTCTAATTAATTTGATCAAATTGATAAAAATCTGAATTTTACTAGATTTTACTCTTTAATCCATACCCTTTATTATTTAGGAACTAAACCTTTAGTTTCCAAAAAATAATAAAAAAATTGGTGAACTTGACTTACTTCGAACAAATCTAAAACCCCTAAATACCCTTATGGTTTTACTTTCACTTTTTTGTGCAAAAATTCAATTACAATTTTTTTATTTTTGTATAAATTTTTGTGAATTTATTTTATTCAATTTTATTTTAAAATTTAAATTATTGAAATAATTTTAAAAAATTATAAAACCCCAACCCAAAACCCT
Organism: Torreya grandis; assembly: GCA_037957365.1. Classification (NCBI taxonomy): domain Eukaryota; kingdom Viridiplantae; phylum Streptophyta; class Pinopsida; order Cupressales; family Taxaceae; genus Torreya; species Torreya grandis. Next base: position 5,622 of record JARHVA010009701.1, read on the forward strand.
ATATTTTCAAACTAGGTCCTCAAACCCCAAGCCTTCCTTACAATTTTTAGATAAAAATTTTGGAATTTTTGAAAATTGTTTGGAGTGTCAAAAATATTTTCAAAATCTCTATGTTAAGTAGTTATTCTTGAAAAAATTCAATTTAAAATTTATGATTTTTGTATGTTTTTTTTGCATTTATTTTATTCAAATTTATTTTAGAATTTAAATTATTGGAATAATTTTTAAAATTCTAAAACTCCAACACAAAACCTTAGATTTCAAAACTAGGTCCTCAAACCCCAAGCCTTCGTTGCAGAATTTAGATAATTTTTTTGAAATTTTTACAAATTGTTTGGAGTGTTTAAAAATATTTTCAAACTATCTATGTTATTAGTTATTCTTACATTTATTTTCTTAATAGTAATTTTACCATATTCTCTTTGGTGAAATAAATAAAATGACCACTAAGGCACCTCTTCCCTCTCATCCCATTAGATCAATTTCTAAATTTTTCTCATAATTATGAGAATGAATAGACAAATTTTCAAAAATTGCACATTAGCTAAAAATGTAGAAAATAATTTTATTTACAATGAAGATAATTATTACTTTTGTAATGAGGAATATGATGATACATATCAAAGTGATAGTGAACAAAAAAGTAGATGCATCTTCTTCTCTCAAACCTATCTCTTTTCTTCCCTTTTCTAAAGAAAATGATTTTGATAAATGGGAAAGGTACTTTTCAGCTCATTATCCTATGCATAATGCACCAAATGAACAAATTAGTCATGCATTTCTAAGTGAATCTCTCATTGGTGATAACTTGATTCCATTTTAACCTAATCTCTCTCTCTCTCTCTCTCTCTCTTCTCTCTCTCTCTCTCTCTCTCTCTCTCTCTCTCTCTCTCTCTCATCTCTCTCTCTCTCTACTTCTATGTTCAAGTTATAACAATATAAATTCAATAGAATCATATTTCAATGCATAGTTCAAATGATCCATCTTATGTTCTTAACTCTATTTTGTCATTTCAAGCAATGGGAAAAATAATGTTTAAATGACAACTCTCTTTCTCTTACTTCTCACATTGCAAATGAAAATAATGCATATGTTCAGCTCATTACCCTATGCATAATGCACCAAATGAACAAATTAGTCATGCATTTCTAAGTGAATCTCTCATTGGTGATAACATGATTCCCATTTTAACCTAATCTCTCTCTCTCTCATCTCTCTCTCTCTCTCTCTCTCTCTCTCTCTCTCTCTCTCTCTCTCACTCCTCTCTCTCTCTCGCTCTCTCTCTGTCTCTCTCTCTCCTCTCTCTTCTCTCTCTCTCATCTCTCTCTCATCTCTCTCTTCTCTCTCTCTCTCTATGTTTAAGTTATAACAATATAAATGCAATAGAATCATATTTCCAATGCATAGTTCAAATGATCCAACTTATGTTCTTAACTCTATTTTTTCATCTCAAGCAATGGAAAAAGAATGTTTAAATGACAACTCTCTTTCTCTTACTTCTCACATTGCAAATGAAAATAATGCATGCATTCCATTCAATGATAACAAATATGCACATAGTATTCCAATTTCACATGATAATTTATTTCATATTAGAAAAGAATTAACTTATTCTCTTACCCATCTTCTTAGTGATAATGGAAGTGATAATGAATATGGGCAGTGAACATGCAAATGAATATGAAAATGAGAGTGAATAGGAACAAAAATCTAAACTGTGATAATGCATGAAATAATGATGACTATTATGTACATAGTGAAGAAGAAAATGCATCTCATGCTTCTAAATATTCTCAAACATAATGCACTACAAATTTTTTTTTCTACTTATATGCATGATTCTATTTTAAATGATGCACATGTTAGCGATAACATCACATCCTCTACTCAATTAGAATGTGATTCACTAAATAATAAAGATACCAATGGATCTACCAAGAAACCCCCTACTACAGTATCGCATGTTTCTCACTCTTCACCCAAAGAGAATGGTATCCCCACATCCCTCCTTCTAAGGTCCCAATTACCATTACTCCAACGGTTCAAGTGAGCACACCCCTCTCTATGATCCAATTGCTAAATTTAGCACTCCCATGGATAAAATAAATGATCAAATTCAATGATTCAATGAAACAATTCAAGATACTAATATACCATCTAAGGAGATTATTTATTTGATGCATGTAGTTGGTAAATTACAAAACCAAGTACATCTCCTTACTTTGTAAAATAAGGCTTATAAATCTTGGATGGTTTCCAATGACTTACATGATAACCCTCTTCTGAAGACATTTTTCAAAGCTTCATTGCCTAGGCATTTCTAAATACCATCATTTCCTAAATTTGATGGAACTAGAGATCCATTCATAGACCTTAAATCCTTTTGGAAGGCTTTGCCATCTCATGAAAGTATTTTGATTCTACTCAAGTTGTTCCAGTAGACACTGGTAGGAAATGCATAGAATTGGTTATTTTATCTACTCCATTTTGGTTCTTTACATACATATGATGATTTAGAGGAGGAATTTATCATATATTACATAACAAACATGAGACCTCATATTACATATGCAAAACTTGCCATATTGCATCAGAATACTTTAGAGCTAGTTAGTGATAATAACTTATTATTCAAGGTGAACATGTTTTTGATTAAGTAAGGCGGCAAACTAGGGGCTGAACCCTATACAGTCAAAAAAGACAAGAAGGCAGGCAAACAAAAGATGCCAGCAAATGAACAACATCACAGTCGAGAACAATAGTTAGAAGCAAAACATAAACAATAGAAAGTCCAGAGTCAGAAAGTTCATAATTACATAACTATCGAATTAAAAAGATCATTAAGTTTCTCATTCTCCATGTTGTCAGCATTCCCAAAATTACCCACCACTTCCAACATAGACATATTCAGTAGAATTTTATTTCGAAGGCCTTTGGCAAAGACCTTCTCTAGCTTTTGAATTCGGTCCTTTAAGGCCCCAATTTTGGTTTTCTAATTAATCTCATTCTCCGTGCCCTCACCAACTTCCTCGACATGCATCTTCCCCTTATTGTCAACAGTTCCCATTGTGTTAGCACCCTACTCTTTAGTGACCTCAAAAACTCGAGAAGCCTGTTTCCCTCCATTGTCCTCCAAAATGTCATGGATTTCTAGCTCTTCAGACTCTTCTTCTTGGGTTGCTTCGTCCGAAGCACTTTCTGAATACTCAATCAGTCTAGCCTTTGGGGCTGGTTTGCTAGCGATTTTCCTTGATCTGTGCAATCTAGAAGGGAAACATTCCTTACTAATTTTGGAAGGTTTGTGAGGTTTGCCACCTTGGCCCCCGTGGCCCTGCCTAGATTCATGTGGGTCCCTTTCGTAGTCTCTTCAAAATTTTCTTCATCTCCATCAGCCTTCCTCTTCTTTCCCTTTTTGTGTGCAAAGGATATGGGGTATTAACAGGGGTGGAGAAAGGGGCATCATTGGTTTTGCTAGGAGTAGGGGAAACCCAGGATTCATCAATTGCATCACTAGACATCGGGTTGGAGGGAATGTCTTCATTAATACCTTTGATATTCTTGTTTGGCTCAAGGGCGCAATGAAAATTTTAGAGACAAAAAATACACCCCTAGTGTAGGGGAATAGGTTTTATATCCGGATTCTTGGCCATTTTGGCTCTCACCCTTAGGATAGAGTGTTCCAAGGAGGAAAGTAGGTAAAAAGGAAAGCTGATAATAGCATTGCATCTAAAATGATTTAACAAAGGAAGGTGGTAGTTATAAAACCTAGTATAATGCCCCTCAAGAGTGAAGTACTTCATGAGAATGAAGCACACTCCATCCCATGGCTCTGGAAGTTTGGCACGCTCAAACCCTCCTTGATACGGCATGAGTTCCTCTCCTTCACCCAGAAATAGTTTGTGGCTAGCCATATCCATGATTTTGGTTTTCCTTTGGAGCTTTATACGCTACATGGTCATTCCCATGGCCATAGAAATCACCTTTTTAGAGATTTTAAAGCTAATACTACCCACAGTGACCCACCTATTCAACCAGGATCTTGCAAAACTGCTCAGACAAATTTTTGTCATAACCATTCAGCCTTTCCAAATATGGGTTGATACTTCCTTCTTTACAATAATGCCAAACTAATGGATTGTCTTTAAATTCATAGTAGGAGATAGGTTAAGTTTGAATATGGTCTTCCCCCATTCTGTAATTGCAGACCCAGCTGGTGAAATTCCCAATTTTTGCCTTTAGCTTTGAACAAGTAGCTAGCCCTTGCTTCTGTTTGCACTGAATGTAGATGTGAAGGCTCATTTTATGAAATGCCCTGCCACGGTGATGTCTACTTCCATACTTGAAAATAATTTCCCCTTGGTTTTCATGATGCGACCTG
>JARHVA010009701.1:15000-125000 GCA_037957365.1 Torreya grandis
TAGAAAATGGTGTTGAACTCTAGATAGGAGCACCAAAACTAGAAAAAAAAAATATAATCTACTTTAAGGAGCTCAAAAATACAAAAATAGGCCTAAAAATAGACAAAAATCAAACATTTGTGTTACTAGGTTCACATCACCATTGGCTTGAACTTGGGTTGCTAACTACTCAAACTAGGTCATGGTAGGTATTTGTCTCCTCAGCATATCTCTCACTCTAGAGCTCAAGGTCATAACCTAGTCAATGCACAAATGAATCATGAATCAATCCAATTTCTTATATTAGCTAACTCTTTCAATCAAATCAAAATACCATTTTACCCATAACTAAAACCTTGTAACCCTATTTTTCAACCCATTTTCTTCCATAGAATCATGACAATGATACCTTAGACATCACTCAAGCATTGCTATATTAATACCTCATCTACCTACTGCAACACGTGCATCTCTATATTTTTATTATGCTTAGGCACACACCTTGGTCATCACCAATCAAAACAAAGTCCATTTTCAACAACTCAATCTAATCAATCCAAAAAAAATTTAAGCTAATCACAACAAGCCAACCTTGTTTCTATTATTACACCACTAGTCATCAATTTTGGCTTAACCTCCTCTATTACAGATTTCTTACCTCTCCATAAAAGGGGGGATTCATTCTAACTATTCCTATTTCTACACTTAACCAACATGCCCATGCACTCTCATAGATAGATACACCATGGTTCATACACATCCAACATTCAGATTATTGGATTTAGCTTAGATTGGTCAAGATATATAGTGATTTAGATTATATTGGTCACTCACCATTAATTAAGACATTCAAAGGGATATACCTTCAGTTTATAGATACACAAACTATTAAGATATAATGGTTTAGATCATATGGATCCATAATGATTTCAGTTTATAGCTACACAAACTATTCAAATATGGTGTTTCAGATTATATGAATTCATAGTGATTTTGATATAGATACCAGACTGGGGGGTATGTACATACTACATGTCTCACACATACAACTTCATACAACATGACATAGTTATAAATCAGATAACAAACTACAAACATAGTGTAAAGCATAGTGTTTTGGTTTTTAGTTTTTTCACATGAGGCATGGTAAGATATGTCATTTCACATGTGGTTATATAGATTACTAGATTATATAGATTCATCACTCACATATCATATTTGGGGGCATGGCATAGATGTTCATGTTATTCATCATTAAAGATTATACAAATGGAATGGTAAGACATGCCATTATCTTCTTGCATATTGACCAGAGTTTTAGTTTACACCTAGTTGTACCCAGGTTGTCACCAGGTTGGGCTGCATGATCTTTTGCATTGGTTGGTCTATTGCATTACATAGACCCAAACTACATGAGTTTGTATGGGACAAAGGACAAATAATGGTTCTTGGCCTCTGAGCATTTCTTAGTCCTAGTTTAGATATTTAGAGTGGGGCTATGATATATTTTGCTCTTCACAACATACAAATTTTATACACACATTCTAGATTACATGAGTTTATATGGCACAAAGGACAAACATTGATTTTAGGCCTCCAAGCATTCTTCATTTTCAGTTAGATTTAGCATAGGGGGAAAACATTGCCCTCCTCCATTATACATGGATTTTTCATTTAAATTCAATACAAGAGGCATCTAATCCATGGATTCCTTCTCTCTCTAATTACTATTTGGCTCTTCATCCACTTCTGTAGTGAGGAAGTGAGTTGGATCCTTCCAACACATTCATCTCCATGCAGGTAAGCTCATGTATGCATTTTCTTCTTCTTTATTTTAATCTAGTATTTCATTTTATTACATCAATATAATAAAAATGTATACACCCTAAATTGGTCAAGCAACCACACATATCATTTCTTTTCATAAGAGACTTTGACTAGAGAATATAAGCCCTATTTACATTAGCCATGTCTTTTATTTTATTTATCTTGGTCTAATTTATTGCTTCAATCACCTTTTTATCCATAACCTATCATCCAAAACCTTTTTACCAATCATTCCACCTTAGTCAAATAGTGTTACCTGTGCCAATCTTGTTCCCCCAAGTCCTGAGCCTATAGGATAAGAACACTAGAATTGGACTATAGAGTTGGACCCTAGGGTGTCCCTTTTTTGACGCTCCTATATTTTGGCATTTTAAATCCCAATGGTCATTTCTCTTCACTTAAGAGGTCCTAATCCCATCTTACCCTCTCCCTTAAGTTTTATTTCACTTTTTGATGTTGGATAATGTAAATAAAGCTCCCAAATTCAAAATAAAAAGTATCCTATATAAAGACTTCACAAGGCATTTTATATCTATCACTTACTACTTTGGCATAGTAAATAATTAAAAATTAGTAAATAGTATAGCTCAGTATTCAACATCACACATAGATTTGCATGCTTGATAAAGGAAGGGCCTAAGCAAAAGAACATTCTTGCATCTACCATGTGCATTGATTATGCATGTTCCCTAAGAGAGAACTAAATTTGATCCAAAACCCTAGCTTGAGGGTTAATGTAGATAGTGATCAGGATAACAAGAGTTCTAGATCATGCAATCAAACTTCCCCTAACCCATTTTTCCCCCCTTTTGCTTTTTATGTGTTTATTTTTTCATGTGTGTAGATAGACCTAGGGTTTAAAGATTAAAAAAACTCTATAGTAACCTCTGTCAACATTCAACATCCAAAATTTCATAGGGAGGCTCACAAAAGAACAATGTAAGGAACCTAGAAAAATAAGGTCTCTATGAGTAGTTTGTAAAATAATAGCAGAAGAGGACAATAATGTTGGACCTTAAAGTGTCCTATTTTTTATGGTCCTAGCCTTTCACTGAATGAAATCCACATCCATGTTTTTGACATCCTCCCAGTCTTGTACAATAGTTTTAAGTGTTTGAAATAGTCATCTCAGTCTATTTTTCTAGATAAATTACTTCTTTTCCCTATGCAATTGATTTGATCAAATTGATATAAATTTGCATTTTACAATATTTGATTATATTTTACTCTTTAATCTAGACCCTTTATTATTTAGGAACTAACCCATTAGTTTCCTAAAAATAATAAAACACTCCTATTGAGTGTAACCTTGATTTGTCAAACATAGCATTGTAAGCATTTGGATTATAAATAATCGGTAAAGTAATAGAACATTCTTTGGAAGCAAACAAAACTCTAACTAAATTGATCCCATAATTTTTTGAATTTCATTAATTTCATCCATACATTGAACCTTATTTTTAATATATATAAGAATTTATATAGAACTAAAAGTTGTATCTTGATAGTCCATAACCTTGATATCTATAAAACAATTTCCCTCTACATGAGTAGTGATAGTAAAAGGGTCTTGATAGGAAAGGATTGTGATTTCCCCCTTTGTAAATAGATTTGGAAATTTAGATTTTTCATATCAATATTTTTATAACATGGCTTACTTTAGTTGTGCCTTTAGAATCTTTTCTTGCTATAATTTTTACATTTATAATTGTTTTTATTTTGAATTATCCTTTGGTACCCATTTTTTTGTTTTGGTACTTATGCTTTAGGAGAGGTATTGATAATGTGAGTGGATTTTTTTTATTGATGTATCAATTAAATGATCACCACTACTTTTATGACATTGTTTAGTATTATTTAATGTAAAATAATAATTTTTATGATGCCTATGTATTTTATGATATGAAAAATAGTACTTGGATCTCCTTATGGAATGTAGAGGAGGTAGTTTAATCACTTTGTTTTGAATCATTTATCTTAAGATTTTACTTTGAATCTTAGTAGAATTTTGTTCATTTTTTGAATCACTAGTTTTATATTTTCTTTATGTAGTTTTTCATTTGGTTAAGATTTTTTTTGGGTTAAACATTACTAGATGAAGATGCAAACATATGATTAACACTAACATGTTCTAGATTTTGCATGTATACAATCCAATTTTTTAATTATTTTGTTAACTTGATCATACTAGTGATTTGAGACTTTAGGGATTCACAAACATAAACTCTAGGTGTTTCAAACTAATTACCTTCATTCAAAACTATAGGATGTGCCACATTACCCCTTGGATAAGTTATAGCCTAGACATAGTTAGAGGGATGGGATATATCACCCTCCTTAGGGTTAGAAGGAGGAAACATTTCTTCTATATACATTATAAACATGATTTTAGGAAATATATTATAATTTTTGAAGCAAATTGAATAATTTGAGATATCAACAAAGTTAGAAAAACCTTAGAGTACACTATAAGTTGCATGGAGAGATACAGAGGTAAAGTCAACCAAAATTTTAACCTTAAAATTTGACAAGGATCCTAATGGATTTAGGATTAAGAATATATAAATTAATTATCACAATGGTGATATAAAAATCTAGAGTAGACTAATTAATTTTAAAACTCACATAAACATTTATTGAATTTATTATGCTGAGATATGCTAAATATAAAAAGTACAACTATGCTAGATGTTATAATGATAATGAAAACAAAAATATTTAGTTGATTTTAATATTAATACAAATATGGATTTAGAATATGAAATGAATATACTAGATCAATTTTTTAGATTAGCCACCTAATTCAAAAAATTGTACCTCTATAGTTAAATACACTCATGTCAACCTAGGATGGTTGCATCGATACTTGTATCTGTCTTGAACGTATGTGTTCATTATAGAACACATGCTAATATTGGATGCAACCACCTGGATGCTTCTAAGTTATATGTCTCCTTCACTCTAAAAAATTAGACATGGGTCATGGACTATCACTCCTTGTCAAATAGTAAATCCCTAGTTTTTATCTTCATATTATTTTTGGTAAAAATAAGTTAGTGGGAACATGGTGTTTATCTTCCCTAAAAATAGTTCTATCAATGATCATTTCCTACATAACTAATACTTTGAAGAGGGCCTCATACTTATATAGTTAACCCCTATGTTTTGGAATGTGTGTGTATCATGTTATGTGTGATAAGTAAGTACAACACTAACCTAGCTTATAATTTGGAAAATGTGGCTCATGAAATGATCAATCAGTACTCTATACATGTAGATGTGTTTTCCTTATGATTGATATGGAAATAAGATAAATAGGAATTTTTTTCTCACCTGAGTGATTAATTAAGTGTTTTTCATATGTTTCCTTGTGAGTAGGTAAGAATTTTATTGGGTCTATTTAGGTGAATAATGAATGAGGTTCAATCTTATATATGCCAATACCTTTGGAGAATATATTGCATTGAATCACTTAGGTTGACCCTAAAAATACATTTCATTTACAAATTAGATGAATTTAGGGTACTAGATAGTTATGTCATAATATGACACTTTCATTGGCATAGGCATCAGACTAGGATGCAAGTGTTTGAGTAACTAGAAAATAGGCACAGGTCCAAAAATTGTAAAAATATATGATAAATAGATTTATAACATTATGGGAAAGATATAAGGTATGAGTCATAAAAAAATATTGTTCTAACTAAGAGACAATTCATAATCATGGTGAAATAGTGTATGCGAGCCTTTAAGCATATGGAAAGGTCTAGAAGATGAAGGTACATCAATAATATGTATTTTACAAGTGCACAAGACTAAAATGCTATATAATTAATAAATAGTATCTACAAAAATATCACTCATTATAAATTCCAAAGAATGATCCAAGGAGACCACATAAAAGTGGCATCTTAAAATTCCATAAAATCAAAAGAAATGACATATTTAAGTTTTGAACCAGCATAGAATGACATATTTAAATGTCCAATCAACATACAATGACACATGAGCCAATAAGTAAGGAACACAATCAAATTTTCAATAAGCAATACAATAGAAATTAATGTTCTTAAAGAATTGATAATCTGAATAGAAGAAGTATAAGCAACCAACATAAGAATATCATACTAGTCCTTATATATGTGTAAGGAAAATTATTATGTAACATAGAATATCAAGTATGATTTGAAAGATATGAGCATGGATATAGACATGTGTAATAATTAGTATATAAAATTATACATGTATAAATGATCTTAAAATATATGTAGCGTATTTCAATCATAATCAAATAATAGATGCCCCTAATGTACAATATGACATGGGTAGAGGAGAGGTCCAAAATTTGTAAGTGTATATATCATGTGTCTAGCTATGGTTGTATCACATTCAATGCATGTTTGAAATATATGTATATATACAAATAAATTATATGGTATATTCCAACATAAATAAAACAACATAGGTTACAAGGAGATAATAAAAGATGGGGATGTGAAATATTTAATTATTTTTAAATTACTTGATTTTTTTGTACTATCTTGAATATTTAGTTTTTTTATATTTTTAAAATATTTAAAAACAAAAAGATAGCCTATGATCCCATCCAATGAATGCTCACAACTAGATCCAAACTCAGAATATGGTACAACAAATTAGCTTTATTTCCAAGAAGCATTCATAGGTGTCACATCTATATCTACATATTCTATGTTACTTTGTGTACATATAATAGGACTTTGTGTTTTTGTAGAAATAATAAAATAAATAAGGGTTTGTGGAACCCATCATTTATAGATCTTTGGTTTCTTTGGAGTATCAATAATTGTAACATTTTGATTTGCTCTAGAGTGTTTGAAAATGCACAAGATATCCAATGATCTCAAGATGTGGATGAAAATCTACGAGGACTAGTAAATGAATAACAAATCCTGAATGAAATGCCATGTGTGCATAGTAGAGTTAGAAAGTGTATCATTCTCTTTCGGTAGGTTGGTACTTGGTATATTTGGTTTTTATTTATATATATTTAATTTCATATATATTGGTGATGGATTCCATCAATATGTACCAAGTTCTATAGGTATGAATAAATTTTGTGGTAGGATATTGAGCAGATCAAAACATAATTTGTTGAAATGTTCATATGAAGACTGTTTACCATATATATGAGTACTGAGGGTATAAGGGTTTTGATATGATGAAGGGATTATAGTTCCCCCTTTGTAAATAAATTTAGAACTTTATATTTTTTGTGTTCTATTTCTTTTTGACCTCTTGTGTTATAAATCTTTCTTTAAACTTTTGATGTGTCCATTGTTTTTTTTGTAACACTGATTTTTGTAATTTTCTCTTTTATACCCATTCTTGTTCCATGTTTTTAATTTATTTTTTTTGTGAATTTTATTTGGATCTCTTTCCATTTTTAGGTTATATTAATTTCACATTAACAAATTGAATATGCATATTTGAATTAGTTGCATTAGTATTTGCAATATATCCTAACCCTTGATGATCATTATGATAACCTATGGAGATAGGACAAGTGATGCCTTATGCATGTTTTCAAGATAATTTACCATGACAACCAAAGTGATGTAGATAGTGTCTTCAAAAACCTATTTTTTGTGAAAGCTAAGTATCATTATTGAGAGGGATATATTATCCTTTTCTTGGTCTAATTATTCCTTTTGAATCTTTCTTTGCTTTAATTTTTTGCTCTTGTAATTATTTTTGCTCTGAAATTATTATTTTGTATCCATACTTGTTATTTTTGCATCTATGAGATGTACTCATAATTTGAGTGGTGTTTTTTATCAATGCATCGATGATATGCTCACCACTATCATTGAGACTCTTTTTTGTTATTTAATTCAAAACAACAATAAGTATGATACCCATACATTATATGATATGCACAATAGTATTTTGATCTCTTTATAAGATGTATAGGAGGTAGTTAAATCACTATATTTCAAATCATTTGTCTTAATATTTCACTAGGAATCTTACTAGCCTTTTATTCACTTTTTGAATCACTTTTTTTTATATCTATTATGTTGTAGATTTTCATCTATAAATGAAACTTTGTTAGGTATAACATTAGTAGATGGAGATGAAAAAATATGATTAACACTAGAATATTTTTGATTCTTTAGGTATGTAATCTAATTTTCCAATGATGTGATATTTGAACTAAAATACTGATTTTATTTTTATAACTTTTCTATTTTCTTTATCATAGCTATTCTTATATCTTTGAGGGCTTCCTAAGCACAAAACCTGATTACTTCACATTGAATATGTATACACACATCATTTAAAGGAGATGCGGGTGTTGGAGATGTTTAATAAATGATATATCAATTACCTCCATTTGAAACCATATAATGGACCACCTTACCCCTTGATTAGTGATAACATGGACATGGTTAGAGGAATGGTAGTTATCAACCTCCTTAGGATTAGAAGTAAAAAGAGGTTACTTTATCTATATTAAATTTTATAAATACATAGATGAGAATAGGATGAGAAGTACATACAAAATCTAGGGAAGAGTCCAACATGATATAAAAAATAGAACTCAATAATTATTACAATTTGAAACCTAAGAGGGATAAAAACCCTAAGGTAAACTATGTTTTGAATAATAAAGATATAACAATTTCATAATATTAGTTGGATATTTTAGAAATCAGGGAAACATTTGTCATAAAATACAAAAATATGAAAAACTTATAAAAATAGGTCAAAATAGGTATACCTTTTTCGCTGTATCTTGAGATGTGCTAAAAATAGTTAATTGAAACTTTTAAAAAATTTGTATATAATTTTCACAAATGAAAAGAGGCTTATGATTCCAAAAATAGTAATATGAAAAAACCATGACTAATTTTAAAATTAATGTGTTTTTAATTAGAAATGAGCCAAAATTGTGGGATGTTTCATAAGTAACACCCTAAAATATTCTCAATAAAGAATTATTAATTAATAAATATCAGGAAAAATATTTCTGAGATCTGAGAGAGGATTTTTAAAAAAATACTATTTTTGATGAAATCGAGAAATAATTTTTAAAGTAGGTACACCATTTTTCTTGTAGGTAAATATTTACTAAAAATAGTAAAGTGTAAAAATGTAAAATTTTGTACATAATTTGGGTGAAAAAAAAGAGGTTTTTGAGTATAGTAACTTGAGTAGACCAATGAGAAATATTAAAATGGATCTATTAGGAAGGCAAAATGTGTCAATAAATGAAGAGTCAAATGTAAGTGTATGAACATGAAACCCTTGTAACTAGATGAGTGTAAAACCCTAGGGTGAAGTTTTAGATTTGAAAATCAATCACATCAATATGAAACCCTAGGAGGTGGAAACCATAGATCAAGTTGGGTTTGTAAAGGTAGACTTAGAAGTCAGGTTCACAAAATATTTAACCCTAAAATTAGATAAATTAGAGATAAGGTTAAAAATATATAAATAACTGAAGCATAAGGGTGATAAACTAATCTATAGCAAGTGAATTAATTGAAAACTTAGATAAATGAATATTGTGAATTATAATATTGAGATATGTTGAATATAGAAAGTACCAAATTCAAAATATGTTCAATTGATTTCAATACCAAAGAGAAATGATACTTAGATGGGTTTACTATGTGTAAGTGAATTTAGACTACAAATAGGTGGAAAGTATATAAGATTAGTAATCTAGATCAGTTGTCAGGTTATATAAATTATAATTTCATATCTTAGGATTCTATCATTAGATTTGGACACTACCATCGATACTAGTACTTTACTATGATGTAATTGTCTAGTACAAAACAACATGTGGATCTCAGTGAAACAAAATTCTTTTTATATGTTTTATATGACTTTTATACTAATATATTCATATTTGGGATATCTTGTGTTTCTCTTTACTAATTGATCAAACCCTAGAATTTTACCCTTCTTTACCCTTACAATAAGTTTTCTAAAAATGGTTTTGTGGGCTCATAATGTTGAGTTGATCTCAATGATCCTATAACATTGAATACTACATACATAACCAATACTTTAAAGGAGGTCTTAGACTTATGTAGTTCTCACCTATGTTTGGGAATATGTGTACATAAAGGTGTAAGATACTATATGAAGATACATTAATTGATATATCTTATAGTGTGATAAATATCATTCATGGGTTATTCTTTGAATGTTTCAGATCTATAATATGATTGATCTTATATTTGATATGAAAATAAGGATGAATAATGAATAATAATTTTTTTTCACAATTGATTGTTTGAGCTTTAGTAGGTGCTTTATTGGTATTCACGAAACAAAGAATGAGAAGTCTCATAATTATATTTATACCACATCTTTTGAAAATATATTATAGTAGGATTTAATAAGATAAATAGGCCAACCCATAGGTTTTGAAAAAAATTCACTTTAAATGACTTTTGTTACCTAGACACTAGATAAGGATCTAGAAACTACCTTTAGAAGTAGTGTCCCTTTGTAACCAGTAGTGTCCAAAAGGCTATAGAATAGGTATAGATCTGAAATTGATAGTGAAAGATGTTTTTCAAGTTTTAAGATTTTTATGCAGCATAGGAGAAAGGGATCATGAAAATGATATGTATTTCTCTAAGAGAAAAGAATTTAGAGATGTTGAGATGGCAAGTGGGAGTATTTTGACTATAGGGATGTATATCATTAAAGGGTAGATACCCAATTGATATTTGTTAATGTATAAGATTGGGATGCTATAAATATTGAACTTTAGTATCTACATCTTCTTCATTAATTTACTATTGAATTTGGCTCTTCTTCCTTATGTCTTTTCTATTGTTGGTCTTGAATGCATACTCCATGGAAAAACATGTTATGTTCATCCTTTGGTCATGGGTTTGTAATGACCCCATCAATTCATCAAAACTTACTATGGCTATATGTTTGGACTCTTCAATTTCTACAACAATTAGGTTAAATCTTACATAAAGAGTTCTCAAAATATTTTCAACTACATTTTTTTATTTTATAGTGTCTTTGTGAGACCTCACTTGATTCACAATACTCAATACATGATTGAAAAAAATATGGATTAACTTTGAATCTTTCATTTGTAAGTTTTCAAAATATCTCCTAAGCATTTGTGACCTTACTATTTTCACTTTGTTCGAACCTTGATATATTTTTTCAGTAGAGTCCTAGACTTGTCTGGATTTTTTTGATGTTTTAATCCTTATAAATATTAACTTTTACATGCCTCTTTGGATGAACCTTTTGAATCTTTCTTCATATTATTCTTAGAAATATCCTTTTACTCTTATGTAAGGCCATTAAAAGGTTGATCATTTGTTGGTTATATATAACCATTATCCACCAATTCCTATAATTTTTTAGAATAAAAAAGTGTCTTCATTTGAATGCTCTAGTTCTCATAATCTTTGCTATTAAACTATGGATTTTTAAAAAAAAAAAAAAATGATGCTCATGGTTGGTATACTTGATTGATAAATTTTTTGATCTAGATCTCTTGATTGGAAGGATATATTGTTAATAAACTGAAAACATGATTCATCCTTGATCTGATACCACTTTGATATTATTATTTCCATTGCTTTCACAAAAACATATACATAAACACATAAATTAAATGTGGAATAATAATTATTTTATTAATCAAAGATCAAATGGTGTTTCATATAACTTCACTTCAACACTCAGTTGATTTACCTTTCTTCACCTTATACACTTTTTACACAACTACCAAACTATTATGCATCGCTCTATTTTTTTTCTAGTACTTCTAGATTATCTCTTCTATGTCTTATTACAACCAAGTACATTTAACTATAGATTATTTATAAATTTCTTTAGAATGTTCCTAAAGATATAAAATATAAGCTAACTAATTTATATAATAAAAAATAACTTATATTAAAGACATTAAGTGCCTCAAGCTTTCATAAAAACTCCCTAAAAATATGAAATGCTTGGCTAAAATATTAAATACCTATAACATCAAGCTTATACTTCCAATGACATTTGTCACCAATAG
This sequence comes from Torreya grandis, assembly GCA_037957365.1. NCBI lineage: Eukaryota > Viridiplantae > Streptophyta > Pinopsida > Cupressales > Taxaceae > Torreya > Torreya grandis. Next base: position 26,861 of record JARHVA010009701.1, read on the forward strand.
AAAAAATATTTTTAATCTTTAAAAGTCTTTTTAAGGACTTGTTTTGGTTTCTATAGTAACATCAAACAACTCTAGCCACACATGAAATTGAGTTTTTTTGTGGATTAGTATATATGTTTTTTCATTCAATATAATTGAATTATTTTGGGGATTAATATATAATTTTTTTCATTCAAATACATTTTTTGCATTTCATATACCTTAATTTACATTTATAGATATTTTATAGAACTATGTAAGTGTATATTATATCATAAAATATCCTATTTACCCTAGTTATCCTTAGACCTTTCTCTAAGTATCAAGTATTGATCATATAGTGAATCCTACTCCATAATTAAACTTTAAACTAACCCTTACTATATACATTATATCAAACAACATAGTACTAACTAAAAAATAAAGAAAGATAAAATTATTTATATTATTCAGAGAGACAAATGTTACCTTCTAATAATAAAAGAATACCTATAAAAATAAAAAACAATAATAGACACCATTCAATTCTTCCATGATTCATGTCAAAACAAAACACACCATCTAATTAACCATTGATTTTCAAATGTAAATAAGGATACACAATAGAAAATTTCTCGAAATGGGGAGATATGTCTAATCAAACTGCCACCACCCATCAATGATAGCCTCTTCAATGGCTGGGTTGAGTACATCTACCATGCATGGCCTATGCCATGAAGGTATCAACATAATTTTTTGGGGATCTGATGGCACGTGTAATAACAACCAAAAAAAACAAAAAAAATTGTTGTCTATTAGTTGAAAGTAGTATATAGGGCGTTTGTGTTTATTATTGGGGGGTTGAGATTAGATTTGGATACAGATTGGGGTCTGTCATCCATCAATAGAAGATGTAACTAGCATGGTATTATTATTTTATATTTAATTGGATGTCAATGGTTGATCTTAACTAACATGTGCTAACTCCCGACATGCTGGTCTTTGTTAGTCATTGGGGGGCTAGCCTTCACTGGCTTCTGACTTTGACAGTAAACTATAAACCTTATTGTAGTTAAATTTAAGACTCCTTCACATTTATTCTAACCACTAAGTAACTATCCCCACCGTGGTCATCTCCACCATCACCTCTAATCACCCATCTATTGTCACAATCATACCAATAGCAAAATGTGACTGCATATGTGTCACTCAATTTAGCACATGGTGTGGACCCAATATGGCATGCAAATAATTCCATGGTAAACCCAGATTATCATGCCATAACACCTTGATAATCATGTCTTGTTAGTATTAATCTCCTATGGCCCTAATATTAACTAGGTAAAGCCTAAAGGCCAAATAGATGTCATTCACCATTTTCTTGTTATTGGATCCAAGGTAGAGGGAGATAGCTCAAGTGGAGGTCATCAGAACAAGGTCAAAAACTTCTAGGTTTAATCCTAGGTTTTGTAGTCATCCATTCTTCCAAGTCTTCAAATTTCAAAAACTAGTCAAACATCAAGGTCCATTTTATAAGGTTTTATCATTTTGATAGAGTCATTGATATTTTTAGGTTGGTTATATTTAGGGATGAACAAAATGTGCATATGACCCTACATAAAACCAAATACTTAACGTATTTTTGATATAATCATTCATATTTATAATCACAGAAGGAAAAGTGGACATTGAATAATCTAAACAAGGAAATTAATCTCAATTTTTTTTATAAATGTGAAAATATGAATCCATAATTTATTAACACAGACAAAATCCAAAACATACGAAGACATAATAGGAATGGGGAAAAAAGGAAAATGATTCAAATAAGCACATTTATAATGTGTTTGTAAGCCTCTTTTTCATAAATTATTTAGATGAAAATGCAAAGAAAAGTAGTGAAGATTGTAATAAATCCTTTAAAAGGACATCTGTCATCAATTTACCTAAACTTATTATTTCTCGAGCCCTATTTCTCCTTGCCATAGGCCCAATCTAGATAAGGTTAAGCTCACCTAGGATTTTGTCTCTGTTAATAAGTTATTTTTACACATAAGGATAAACTCTCATATGTAGGGTCATATGCAGTACAAATTTAGAGGAAGAGAGTTGTTCAATAGGGTAGAATAGGGTGTATAGGAGCCTATATAGTATTTTCCAAGCTTTAATATCTTGCGCTCTATTTTTAATTCATGTGTTTTTCTTCACCATTTCATGTGTATTTATGCTTTCAATTGCCTAAATGTACTTTATTCTTTATTATGGGGTCATCATATATGTGTGCTTCTATATAGATTGAAAGTGTTACTCTTATCATATTTCATGTGTTTGTGTAGACTTCCACAAAGTAAGAGTGTGTGAATCCATGTTTTTTGTATTCCCATTATACTATGTAGTGTATAATTATTATTGTTGACTTATTCATTTATAATGTTTAGTGAGCTTATTAAATATTTCCATCAACCTCTTTCATAGAAGCTGCAACTAAAATTTAATTTCTTGCATACAGTCTGCATGGGTTTGATATTCTAGGCTTCAAAAATATTTTGCTAACCTTTAAAATTTACAACAGGCATGTTTTGGATATTTTGAATTTTTAAAAATGTAATGTATCCTTTACATTTTCTCTATCTCGTCTACTACACATAAAGGTTCATTTAGCTTGTCCTTGAATCACCACATGAGGCATTGTAATAGTATATAGATTATTTCTAAATGAATTGGTATGTTATGTTTCTATAATGTGAAAAGATAATCTCTACTTGGAAAGTTACACTATCTACATAAAATGTAAGGACTTTTCATATTTACATTTCCTTGCTGGAGGTTCGTAATATATACTTTCAATATAGGGTGTCAATTTCATGAATAGTGGTTGCCCTAATTATTTTATGACTACTACATTACATTACCAACTACTCAAATTACCCAGCCCACTAGTACACCATTATAATCTTGTGGTGACCTTTACAATGATTTCTATAAGCATTTCATTGGTAAGGGTTAGTGTTGTAAAGCATATTCTTAACTTGTTTGAATACAAGTTATTGTTTATTGGCAACTAATAATATGAATCTTAATATATGCATATTTATGATGGATTAGTGGGAATTAGATGTTGAACTCAAAGAAATTTATGTTGAGATTGAATAAATGGTATGAATTTTCAACTACTATACTCGAAGGTGAATTTGAGTAGTATTATTTTTTTGTTGATGGTAATCCATTGTGACATGCAATGTATTAGGAGAAATAAGTTAGTTGAAAGTCCTCATTGCATGCAAGTGATTATTTTAAACATTCCCCTTACTCACTTAGATCTCGATAAGTATTTTAATTGGTAAGGTTTAGTGTTGTAAAGCATATTCTTAATTTGTTTGAATGGAAGTTGTTTTTTGTTGGCAACTAATACTATGAATGTTAACTATTGTAGATTTAAGATGGATGACTGGGAATTAGATGATTGCCTCAAAGAACTTTATGTTGAGACTAAAAAAATGGTATGCATTTTAAGCTAATGTACTCGAAGTTGAATTTGAGTTGTATTATATTTTTGTTGATTGTAATTTATTATGACATGCAATGTGTTAGGAGAAAGAAGTTGGTCAAAATTTCTCATTACATGCAAGTGCTCAGTTTAGACATTATCCTCACCCTCTCAGAGATAAAATGAGGAAGCTATATGGAACATCAACAATTGGGAATGGTATTCCCACTATTATGAGACAACCATAACCTACTCATGAATAATCAGGGGTACAATCCTAGTGTGAGATTGAATCTTTACCTAATAAAGATGTAAACAAGGGGATAACACAAGTAACTTTATTGATGGTCTATGTATTTTCAATGCTTGATTTAATATTATTGACACATATGTAAAATACATAATATTTACAAACTATGTATCCTTATTTTTATTTATTACATCTTTTTTAATATTGTAAGAGGGAGTGGAGTAGACTGAAGGTGAAGAGGGTGTCCATGAAGTGCTCAATGAATGTTTCTCAAGAGATGTATAAGAGCCTTTTTTTCCCTTAATGTTTTATTTCTCCTCATGTTAAATAATATTTGTTTCTTCCCTCTTAAAACAATCAAAATTATAATACTTTTAACACACCATGCATTTTTTTTTGTTTTTGTTTTAGTTAGAAGGGGTGGAGCAGAGCCACATGGACATGACTGATAGTCACCTACATAATGACTTCATCCCTACAAATGTGCATATTTTTTAAAATATTTATTTCATTTTCCATGCTCAATAATTGTAAACCATGCATCCCTATTTTGATTTATTACATCTTTTTTAATACTATAGGAGGAGGGGGTGGAACAGATCGAAGGTGAAGAGGGTATCCCTGAAACACCCAATGACTATTTATAAAGAGATGTATGGGAACCTTTGGCTAACTTTAATGTTTGATTCCTCCTCATGTTAAATAATGTTTCTTTTTTCCCTCTTACAACAATAAAAATATAATACTTTTGACAAACCATACATTTTTCTATGTTATTTTTGTTTTGTGTTTTAGCTGGAAGGGGTGGAGTGTAGCCACGTGGATTTGACTGATAGTCACCTGCATAATGAATTTATCTCTATAAATGTGTGTATTTTTTTAACTCTCTCTCTCATTTGTCATGCTCATAGCCCTATGTTTGTTGTTCCATATATGTTTAGACTCACATATATCTGTCCACCTATGTGGTGGGAGGAGGTGGAGTCATATGACCTCCATGACAATGATGATAAGGATGTTGATGATGATGGTGGCGGTGATTAACTTCTAGATGCTTCAAAATCTAAAATGGAGGAGGAACCAAATGTTGTATGGACATTTGAATGTCTTTTATGATGTTATCTTATTTTTATTATATTATTATTTTAACATTTTATTGTGTTTGATGACATTCTATTTTGTTTATTGATTTATGATTTTAACCTCCCATCTCTTCTTTGTTGAATGATAGTATGCATGCAAGTACATAATTAAGGATTGGGGTATTATGAGGTGGAATGTGCACCTTTACTTGTTGAGTCCATGTGACACATTTAGATATGATGGTGGCCATCTATTTTGATCATGAGACAAACTTAACACTCACCATCCTGAGATTTATGGTCAGTAGCCCATTTCAAGGAGGCCCCCTTGGGCATGTTAAAAGTGGTAAATATAAGACTAAGGGAAAATAAATCATGAGAAGATAAACAAAAAGGAGGCTAGTATATCAAATCTTAAAAAAATAGAGCATCAGAAAGAGAGATAGGTTGGAATGATCATGGTTGGCTAGGGAGGATGTGTCTAAGTTATGTTATCTCAGCAAGATAGCCTTGAAGTCTATCAATGATAAGATGGGTGCATATGATTTGGGTGAAAACTTGGAATGGAGAAGGGAATCCTACATTCAGTGAAAATAATATCATTGACAAATGGAGTGAGAAATAAAATAGGTGGAGCAACAACAAGGTGCATGCAATAATGGACCTCAAGTTAATGCATTTTGTTCATTGGTTTTCATGAAGTTAATGTTATTTTCAATTCAACTTACTCAATATTAACATTGATATTTCTAAAATAAGCATCATTATAATTATAGAGGGATGAACCTCAAGCCCATTCTAGTGATGATGATCACATTAGTTTGAGATAAATGCATTTACGAAGTGGTATATATGTTTATCGAGAGGGGTGTAAAAAATGAAAGTGTGCATGATAGGTTGCCTCACAAATTGATATTGTAATTCTTATTATGAATATGTATTATATGTAGTATTATTTATTACCCATAACTTTCTTTCAACCCTAACATTATATATTTTGATAGTGTTATATATTTTTATTTCATATAGGATTTTGGTGGAGATGAGTGGGTGCAGTCATAGGCATGGATGGACCATGTTTAGGAGGTATGATAGTTACTTATTATTTACCAAAAATGACAAGTTTATTCTTCAAGTTGGTGTCTTATTCTTGTATTTTGTTGAGATTTCTAAACTACAAGTTTTCAAATGCAGGTGTCTAGGGTGATATATGCACATATGTGCATTCATGTGGTTGACTGCTTCCACTTGTTTATCCATTTTCAAATGCCTAATGGCCACAACATAAACATTGATATTCCCTTGTGACTAATGCCTTCGACACTATTATTTATATACATATATTTTGGCATAATATGTTTGACATTTATGATGTGTGGTCAAACATATTATTTGGAGAGTAGATTTGAATACAGGTGTTTCATTTCTAGTTTGTGATGGATATGTAGTATTTTATTTGTGTACAACTTAAGCAATGTTTTAGTGGTTAATTTGCATTTACCAATGTATTACACAATCATCCATGGTTAAATTATATATTTTTTTTCCCATTTACTCATCATATGTTTTTAATGTGTATGGTATGTGATGTTTTTGATAAGTGATAAATCGTCTTCACATGTATACCTTATTCTCCTTTCATTCTTTCACATGTTGGTGAAAAAGTGCACATGTTCGCATGTCTCTATGTCTATATAAAAGTAAGTATGGTGGGAAGGAGTGAAATTTAATATTTTTATGCATGGCTTGTCTCTTTAACATTCTTTTATCTCATATCATGTGTTTGTCTATTTTGACAGTCGACACAACAACCATCCATGTCTATATCCCATGGTTAGAGACAAGGGAAGATGGGTGAGAAGGAATGGGGAAACACTCCAGTACATTAGAATGACCATGCCATAGGTAAATATTTATGGTATTCTCTTTTAGTTTTTGGTATTTCAAAGTAATTTGAAAATTTGTCATTAGCCATTGTAACATGTAGTACTATCCATTTCACTTGCCCACTTTTCTCATTTGTCAACATCCAGATAATATAATGATTTCATTGTTTTCATTTAATTTATAAAACTTTGTGTGTAAAGAAATTATTTACAATATAAAAAAGTGGATGTTCTTATCTTTTTAATATTCTCATGGACCCTCATTTATGTCTAGATTTTTTTAGCTTTTCAATGATAAAAATATTTAATGTTATCATTGAATTTCATGTGTGTTTTTTATGGATGAAGTCCAAAATATAGAAGTAAATATTTCTTCCCTATTTCTTGAAGAAATAGAATAACATCTCATAAGGATGAGATCCCTGAATGCAATTGGCACAAAAGAACATCTTGGTTTACAACTATCACTAGAAGCTATAAAAAACAATCACTCAAGAGGGAAAACCAGTTTTTGTCTAAGATTATTAATGGTATAAGGGAAAAGTTTATCAAGTTAGAAACTAAGTTAGCTGAGAAGAATAGAGAGGTTTAAAATTTACACCATGCACTTCTCACACTAAGGGATGAGAAGATGGATGATGAAATAAAGTTTGTCAATATACAAGTTGCCCATGCCTACACAAAAGCACTTCGTGATGTAAGGACAAATACTATTTGAGACATGTAATCGAAGTATGGAGTAGTTTCCATATAAGAACACTAGTTATAGATTTTGAAGGTAGAGTTCAATATCTTATTTGCATAAGCCAATAGGATGTTTCCCAATATATATGGTATTTTATACACAAACAATGATAATTAGTTGTGTGCAATGATTTATGTCTCTGATATTCCATAATGTATGTTTATGACTTTAGATGGAAATCAATTGAAACACATGCTTATTCACATTTTAATATACAAAATCAATGTTTATTTGTCACCAAATGAAGTATCATATTGTGTATTTAAGTTTTTTATGAATGAATGAATGATTGTGTTCAAAATTTATATAGGTGCATGTTAAGAGACCTAGAAAAGTATGGCAAATGGTTGTTTAGCAATATATTTTGACTCTAATTAATGTATAAATGCGTTTTCATGCTATTTGATAATGATAAAATGGTTTTATAATGAGTTCCAAGGGATTGGAGGTTTTATAATGTCAAATAAATTAATTTACAAGTTGATTGTGTACAATGATCTCAATAAGTGCTTCACCTCATTCATGAACCTCTTTAGATAACAATAGTCTTTGATCTTTATTTGGCTTGGTAACTTTCTCTTAGTATCTTTGCTTAAAAAGTATCTCTGAAGTCAATATATATTGTCATATTAAGGATCTTAAATTATCTCATTACACCTATTTTGACCTCCATCAAGTCATCAAACACAATTCACCACTCCTTCTCATACCTCTAGGTCACAATGTTCTCACTAAACTTGTAGACTTTTTTGACTAATTTGTATTGTAAGGATGTGTACCTTTGAACCTTGAGAATATGAAAAAAATTACCAAAACTATATATCTTCTTCTAGGTCTCCATGAAATTTAATCGTCAAACTACCTTGCCTTCACCCTTTTTTGGCTTTCTTCTATCCAATTAGCCCTTTTAGGCCTAGTTAACCCCTGTTTCAACATAGTTCCTCATATACATACATATGAGGGTTGTACATATATGAAACCACCATAATATATTATATCACATGGAAGCTTCACTAATTACCAAATTTCATTGAAATCCATCAGTGCCAACACATTTTATACAACTTTGTAGCTTTTAATCCTTAACTAGGGTTTCCTAGACTAAGAAAAGCCTAAGAGGGATCAATTTGATTTTAATGCATATTAAATTTATTTCAAGTCTTGTTATGACCTAAATAAGGTTTGAACTATTTCTAGGAAAATTTTCCAAGCTTTGGATCTCTTAAATAATTCCTAACCACATTCAAATCACAAATTTCTACAGTGTTATCTTAACATAGGCTACCTTTAGAGAGTGGAAACAGGGTTTAGAGAACTTTATAGATCCCAAAGGTTATTTTAATCTCATCTATTATTTCAAACATAATCTCTTGTGATTCAATGAGCAATACTCTATAGTGTTATTTTCTACAGCCAAAGTTATACCACAATCTCCATTATATAGTGTTTCAACCTGCACACAAGCCAAAGAGGTTACTAAAGGGCCTAATTTGAATTATTTTACCTCTTTGGATTTATTAATACCTATAAATGATTATTTCATCATAAAATTACTCATTATAAGTGTTGGATGCTTCATCTATACCTTAAAGCTAACAAAACCTCATTCATCTACCTTGACTATGTCAAACACAAAAGGTACATAGACTGTGTAATGTTTGAAACTTGTTTGTCTTCAAGAAGTTATATCTCTCCTCCCATACCATATCTTCTCCTTTCATTGTATTTAATAATAAATCATTATTCTAATGACCATTTCTTTATCCAAATGTGTGTCCTTCAATAATCTTCTAAAATAGGGTTTTGAGTCCATGCACTCAGGATTTTATTTGTGTTTTCTTGTGTAGGGATTGTATACTAAATTTTATACTTACTCATATATTTAGAAAAAATGCTATGTATTATCAATTAATCCTTCCCACAGACCATCTCTTAGCAAAGAACATAACTTATCTTTCAATAAACATGATTCATTCAACTATGTACCTTATTGTTATAGGTATATGTAGGGTTCTAGAACATAACTTTTGTTTACCTCAATTGTCAACACTTAGGAATTGTAACTAAATCACCAGAGGATCACTATGATGTTATTAACTCCAAGGAAAAATTTTAAATTCAATATTTATCTGGATAACTTGAAGAGGTCACCCCACTTCTCCCTACCAAACTGTAACCTGTAGTATTGTCCAAACCTGCAACTTAATGCATATATGAAAATATTCATGGCCTCAAAGGAATTTCAAAGAAATTTTTTCATTCATAATAATACAATACTATTTAAGGATAGGAAAATATAGAATCATTTCTTTCTTTATTTATTTGATCATCAAAACATTACATGATTGGTTTATCATAGCACTCCACCACCTTTATCGACACCATATATAAATATTAAATTCATATAAGAAAACACACAAACATATATAAAGGAAAATTATAAACTCCTTTCCATCTAAATAAATCCTTTTCTTCATTGATAAAAACATCTAACACTATTAGAGACCCATGGTAAAATATTAGCACATTCTGAATCAATATGGATAATGCAAAAGTGAAGGTAGAATTTGAATGATACGAGTCAGATTCAGAACATCAAATAATACATTAAAAAATATGTACTTTCTTTAGAAATAAATTAAACATGTTCAAACAGAATCGATTACAAGACTAAACACTCTTTATCAATATTGAAATATATTTTTACATAATTATTCTATTCATTTTCTAAACTTTCATTGTCATTCAATGGATTATAGTCACCATTGCTTTCATGGTCTACAACATGTGTGTAAAAAAAAGTGGTTATGTTCTAGAAATGCTTTAGCCCTATTGGATGAGAGGGAGATCTGTGTTGTGGGATATTGTGTACCTCTTTCATAACACTACATATGGCTAGGTTGGACAAATTTTGGAGGTATCAAAGTGGTTATATAAAACATTGTATAGTTTTAAATGCACTCATAATGGTAGTTTTACACCAATGAATATATTTTTTACCTTATCTAGATGCGCATAGACATCCAAATCATTAGACACCTTTGTTGGAAAGAAATTCTACAAGAAGGGCCTTAGATAAGCTAGAATGGTGCTAGGAGTACCTGGTATATCAAGAAAAATGGTATTGTCCTGTGGCCATTCATATGGCCACTGTATGTATACATTGTTATTGGGCCTATCTATGAATTCCATGTACTCATAGCTCATCATTGGAATGTGGTATGAAGTATATTCTATGTTTTAATTCATTAGAATATTCACCCATCACAATCCATCTGGATGGATGAAATTTGTTGTGCCTCCAAGCCCCCTCTAGTTGATTGAGCCAACCACCATACATGAGATTTGGTGTAATATTTGGCATTCCACATTTAGATCCTCCAGTATATTTTTTTTTCATATGAATTTATGGAATTCATCTCATGTTTCAACAACACTCCCCATGTTTTTTTTTTATTAATTACACCTACCACACAATTACAAAAATTAATTAGAGATAATTTCTAAAAATAATTCACAAACTGTAGTTACTTATTATACATGTAGTTAATCAACATAGTAATATGTTTGGTGGAGTTTGGTTAAAAATAATGTGTTTAGTAGGTTATTTAGGTCCTAAGATGTCTTAATAAAGAGTGGAAGGTGGTCAAATGCATAAGATAATGTAAATGAAATGCAATTTCATGCATCAAGCAGTTTGTAACTAGCTACATATATGTAACTAAAAAGTAAATAGAAGATAATGAAAGAAAAACAAATATGACACGAATATGAGGGGTAGATAAGTCAACTATAAATAATTTCAATTACCATTTTGATGTCTACCTATGTTTATCCTCTATAATTCCATATTATGTGTTCAACTTTAAAGACTATGTATATGTCATTTGTAAAGGGAGACTCTATGGAAAGAGTTTGGATTACTTATGCATGTTGATAAGATCTTATTTTCATGCATTTACAATTCAACACATTCTCTCTTGTTATTTTGACAAAGACTTTTTGGGGACATCAAATAGAGAACACAGTTTCTTGCATTCTGGGTTATAACAGAAGACTGTGTACGCATATTTTAAAGGGATGATCTTGTAAAAGGTTATTGTAACATTGTATACATTTGTAAGGTTTTGTTTATGTGATCTTAGTGTTCTTGGTGGAGTTTTTAAGGTTATTTAATACTTAATTATGAACAAGTTTAACACAGGCCTATAAATGTTAAGAACCCTCAAATAATCAGTAATAAAAATGGTTTACATGCTCTATAGAGGTGTTAAGGAGTGATAAAAGCATTTAAGAAAGTTTATAAGGGATATAAAGACCCTAAGAAGAAATTAAAAATAATGTGAAATGAGTCATGTTCAAATTAGACCAAATAGTGGTTTCTCGAGCCTATAAGCAGGGTTAAAATCTTAAGTAAAGATAAAGAAGGATATATTTGCTCATACACATTAAAAGACTTAGGAAATAGTTTAAAAAGATATCAGAGATGGTGTATGAGTGATTGAATGAGGTTTCAAGGTGTTAGTGGTGTGAGGAGAAAGGTAACTCAAATGCCATAACTATAGAACCTATTGGAAACCCTATTAAGCAAGTAGATGTCTATCAAAATACATGGTCAGATGAGTTTAATGATTACTATAGATGATTTAATGATTGGAAAAGATGTCTAGAGGGAGGAAAAACTTAATTCAATATTTGGAAGTGTTTTAATAGGTGAGGAATTTAACATAGTGTCACTACACCTACAAGTAGTTAAGAGATTCCCAACATACAAGTGGGAATTACAAGGGAGTTAGACGTTGGTTATGATAGTTAGAGTCTTTAGAAATAAGTAGTTGTTTTGGTTTGGATCAAGTGATTTAAGGTACGAGATTTGATGTGGTTGGGTTTGAAGGATGTAATGTTATGAAACCCCAAGAAGTGAATAGAAGAGGTTTTGTAATTGGAATCTTATGCTACAACCCTTGTTTTCCTTGTCTATGTGCAATGTGATGTATGTATTAATAAAGTAATGGAGTAAGATCTTTAGATAAAATGTCTTTGAACCATTTATGAAGTTGGAATATTCAATAAATATTTATAATAGTTTCTAGATACATTATTTTATTGTTCATAGAGTCCTTAATGATGTTTCTATTTACAGACCCTATGTCAATTGATACTCTGTGTTGGTAGTGTATGAGAGCATTTGTAATAAGAAACCTTATTTAGTCATTTGCAATAGTGATGTATGGGCATCGATAAAAATCATGTAATAAATGTATTTTTGTTTTTAAATTCCTTAAGTAGGTCTTATAGGTCCTATAGGGACCCATTGAAGGAGTCAGAGTTATTAGTTAGGTTGGCATTGGTTGTTCTTGCCCATGGGAACTTTTCCTACCAAAACACAAATTTGAAATTTTGAATTTTAATTAGTGTGTTAGGAGAATTTTTGTGTATATTCAAATAATTTCATGTTATTAGGTGTTATTAAAGGTCATGTATGGGTATTTGATAGAGTGTGTGGGTGAAATAACAACATACAAGTATAATGCACTACCATGTCAAGGTAGTTTATGTAAAAATTAGTTATCAAAAGGTGGTTATTCAGTTGTGTAAAGTGCATGTAATAATTTTGGGTTTGATTTATATGCTAGTATCATATGAGGAGGTTAGTTAGGAGGTTTTGAAGAGGCATGTGTACGGAGGACTAGTAATGGAGTAAAAACTAGAAGTATTTTGTCCTCTATCTAGAGTTGACAGTAATGGAAATGTAAATAAAAGGAAATAATGAAATATGATACGTTTGGATGTTAATTGATATGGTTTTAATTGTGTGAAAACAATCTCATGTGTTAAGGATCTTCAATTTTTTGATTCAGTGTTTGTATTGAAAGTTTAAGGAAGATGTTGACAGAACTATATCTCCATTCCCTGCATATGCTCATTAAAGACTACAAGAAAAAGAAGAATAAAATATCTAGTAATAAATTGACTTGATAAGAGATCCTTAGAGGTAATATATTTGAATAATTTATTTTCCATGCACATAGGTTTGTTTTGAATCTAACAAGGAACTAGGGAACAACACTAATCTATGTATAATACCCTATTTACAAGGCATAACCAAGGTAAGGAAAATGGTACTTTATATAGTTTAAAGTTAAATGAATTACTTATCTCTTCATACAATTTCTGGTATAGTATGATGGAATTTATAGAGGTATCATGACATGTATAAAGTTTGACAAACTCAAATGAAATTATTGTAAGAATTTAGGACCTGTGTGTGATATGGTTGAGAAATACAACAGAAGACATTATTTGGATAATAAAATGACCTACTACTGCGATTTGGTTATAATATAAAGATAAGGTAGAATGACTATGTGCTAGTTAATAATTTTGGAGGAGAGTTTAAATAACCATTGGAAGTCAAATGCACATTCAACCTTGTTCTAGTTTACTTAGTTAAACTATGTTGACAGATTTCGTATAAAATTATTGGTCTATGTGTGAAGAGACATTTTCAAGAGAATATAAGGTTTGGTAAAGTTGTGCTGAAGTTAGGTAGACCTTATAATGGTTGTTTGTGAATTTAAAAACAAGTTAAAATCAATGAAACCATAAATGAACCCTCTCAGGTTTGCATAATTGTAGGAAACCCTAGTTTTAGGTCAAAACACAAAACTTTAAATATCTAGCAAACTAACAAGGGAATCTCGTTTAAATTTTATACTCTAATGTAATGTAGTATGAAGAAATATATTTTTAGGGTTGCATACTTGTATGACCTCTATCCATACTAATATAGGAGACTGTGTGTAAGTAGGGCTTAAAAGGCCTAATTAGGCCTAGTCAATGGTGAGAAAAGGGGTCTAGAAGGTGAATTGAAAAGTGAAATTTGGTAGAGATATCAAGGAGGATAAAAAGTGGTATATTATGTGTTTATATTTCCAATATTAACTTGTACAAATTTGTAAAAGGAAAAGTTGTTCAAACAAAGGTTATTAGTTGTGTAGGGTGATTGAAGGTCTCACAAGTGAAGAGGTAGTTAACAACTGGGAGAGGGCTTGAAGTGAGTCAAGACAAGTTTATTTAACTATTGATATATTATATAAGGTTAATGTTATCTTTAGTAGTCTTGTTTCAATAATGTGAGTGATTAGATCATTGAAGCCTAACGGAAGCTAGTGTGATTTAGCTTGAAAGAGAACATTAAAGGTGAATAGTATGATGTAAGTGGATGAATAAGATATATGTAGATACTAAGGTCAGAAAAGAATAATTAAAGAAGCCAAAATTTAGAAATATGAAAAACAAGATAAGTTAAGGAAGATTCAATGCAAGAGTTGACCAAGAAAGGAAGACATACTAAATTGAATGCTTGAGTGTTGGAGTTTTTAGGTGTCAGAGGTTAAATACAAGAGAGTATGAAAAAAGCCTCTACATCAAGAACAATGAGAAGTGATGTCTCTATTAAAGTTAATTTATAAATAAGGTCAACATCAAGAAGATAGAGGTGAGGATTTAGTTTGTATACCTATTCCCTGTAATCAGTTTTAACATTCTTGGAATCAAGATATAACCCTATGTGTAAGCAAGAACAGAAAGGAATATATCATAGTGCCATGTTTATGATGACTAATATGGAATGGTTGAGTCATTGGCATATTTATTAAATGAATTAACTCAATTCATTTATTTGTTTACACTCATTTATTAGAATAACATGTAACTCTGTTATAACAGTGTAAACATAGACAATCTAAGCACAAAATTTATGAATGTGTTACACAGAGGTGTTGTGGCGGTATTCAAAATTTGAAATAGGTTTGATAATTTATATTAAAGGCTTATTAACCTTTGTTATTATTTATAAACCAATCTTTATATGTATAAACCCTCAAGACAAAGCCCGCAAACCCTATAGACTATGTTGTGTAGGAAGATAAACCAAGATCCTTCTTAAAAAGTTGAGTAGAGGGGTGTAGGGAAAAAACCAATGAATGGAGAAGATGCTCACAGGACCCATAAAACCTAAAAAACCCTCACAGATAGTACTAAATGGAATTATGAATTGAATTGGACCACATAAATTCATGAGCAGATAGTACTAAATAGAGGGTAGTTAAAAAGGTCAATAAGCTTCCAATATTCCTCTATACACCTCCATACTAGCTAGAAAAGAGTTTAAAAAGGCTAAACGCACTATGTGGTAAATAGGCAAAGTTGTATAGGCTAAGAAAAGGTTGATCAAGAGTGTTTTCAAGGGGAAAGAGGACTAAAGAGACTCTTCTAAGCATGAACAAGGTATTAAAGCTATTAACTAATCAAATGAACCTTAGAACTATTGCATTATTTGTTTATTTAATATTTATATATTCAATTTATGTATAAAATAATGGCTAGCTTTACTATATTCCTTGAATTAGCTTTAAATATCATTAAGAAAATAATTTAAGAGACAATACATTTATGCAATATGTTACCACATGTGGGTAGTCTAAGAGAATTATTCACCTTCAAAAAAAGGTATTTATTTTTTGTTACATGCATTTATTATTGTTACATACATTTATTTTTGTTGTGTTGTCATTGAAACCTACAAAGGGTTACAATCAGGATGCATTATCTCTATTATGTCCACCCCTATATTGATTTGCTCGCCTATTAAGATCATCATCCTAAACTTGCCATTTTTGCTTATTATGAGGTGGGTTTGCAAAAAGTGTGGTCTCTTGTGACATGCTCTGATTTTTACATCTATTCATATTTTTTATGAAGCCTCTATGTCTACGAGTGGAAGTTCCATGCCCATCCTTCACATTTTTTAATGGATGAGGCATTGAGTGTTGTGCATTTGATATCTCCTTATTCTACACCTAGTTGTAAACATGTGACATATAATTTTTGAATAATGCCATAGTTTCTATGATTCTATCTACTGCACAACATATATTAAATATCTTTCATACTTCACATATCAGGGCCTAAACATCATCAACTCTATTATTATACGAGATCAATTCATAAAATGAAAATCATCTAATTAGAAATGTCAAAAAATATGAAAAACATATGAATGTGAGTAGTTACTAGACTTACACTATCAACGTCCCTCATCTGATTTTCAATATCATCCACCATATTTTTTACAACATCTTATAGTGCATAACTTGATCCTTGTATGTCCATATTTGATACATCGTGTATTTTGGTGTGCAAACTTACTACATCCACACCTTTTCCCTCATTTTCAATTTGAACTTCATTGCATTTGACATAGGCAATGAAAATGTATTACACAAATTATAGTCACCTTGAAGTTGTTAATGTATATAGTATGGGGGGCAAAAACTTACATGGTATTCAACACCAATATTATTGATGCTCTCATTAACATCATGCATTATGGATGCATCCTCTTCAACTACCTAATTTGTCATCTTTCTCATCATGTCCACTTTGACCACATGCTTTCACGTATATCTTTGGAGTGAAAATGAGCAATTACACATCAACATAAAAGGCATTACATTGAAGACATGACAATGAAATGTTTGATCTTTCATACTTTACACCCATGCCATACGAGGGTAACTATTTTTAAAGGTAACATGAGAGTCTAGGATCTTCAAAACCCATACCCATGAAATATTTTTAGTCTTTCAACATTGAAGTTCCTATGGAATCTAGTGTCCTTACATAGTTGTAGCCGCCAATAATATATGTAAACTGATGTTATTAGTTGGTGAACCAACCAATCTACCTTGTGGTGTGTATAAGTCCTTATTGTGCTTAGGTAAAAACATTTCAAATGGTAATGGTAAGATTATATAGATGCATTGGTGTCTTACCAGCATTTAGAAGTGTCTAACAACATTGTGATCACATTCTAACCATGTATGCCTAGTGTTGTTCCCAATATTAAATAAAAGTAGGCTAAGAGGAGCGATATATTTCTACAAACTTTTTAGATTCCATTGTATCTATTTCCTTATTGGCACAACTATGTATTATGAACTCCAACTCAAAAAACATCTTACATCATCTTCTTTTACCTTTGCTATTAAACTCTTCGATCATGGATGACAAACATGATAAATGCATAAGTAGACCTCATATTCAAATGTCTCCCTACATAACACAATAGTTTTGTATACGTTAATGAAATAAAGTGGGGGTGGTGCCTATGAACATATAGATATAAATTCTATGATGCGTGTAATAATAATGATGATGCACCTAATAACATTTATCTTCACACTGATATCATCGACCATAAAGGCACTAATTATCCATTTAATTTCTTTCAAATGTATTCTTTGAAGAATAATTTACATCCATTGTCTTATGTCGATAGTACATGACTGAGACATAATGACCCACACAATGGGCACACCTTCATGTTTGGAATCAAATGCCAATAGTGTGTATAATTAGAAATTTACAAGAAAATAAAAACATTGAAAAAACTATTATTATTAAAAACATCGTAATAACTAATATTATCAATTAATATTAAAAATATCAGAACAATATCTTCATTGCATTCATCCCAAATGTTGCATCTATAACCAATAAGCTATGCTTCCCAAATCTTAACAACCATTCTAGCTGTTATGGGAGTTTGATGCCCAAGATGAAGATGATTTCCCCATCCCCGTCAAGCTATAACCTATTGTATCCTTGATATAAAAACCACTTGTCTATATTTGATAGCACCAACTCTTGAACACTTATTGCATCATCAATATTGTACACATATTTTACCTCCTTGATCAATCGCTCTCTGTTATATATGTCATCCTTGCTCAAGAAATCATCCTAATGTGTCTCACCAATAAAAAATACATCATGAACCATCTCCTAGTGTTTAAGGTGGATAACATCAACAAACATTCCCAATAATAGTGACTTATGAACCCATTCATTAAGTTGGGGGCTGATGTAAGGAGTAAAAAAACATTTTTTCCCTTAAACTATTTGTATTATTGGTCATGGAAATAGTTGTATTCATTGTTTATGTGTTCTACATGAATTATTATGAGTATCAAATGATCAGGTCTATAGATCATGCATCATGTGTTGAAAGGATAATGACAACTACACCTTATATTCCTTCAAACTGATTGACTATCCTTTTCAGAATTGGGCATTAAAGACTTGTGTTTTGGCATGGCATCAATTTCTCAAAAGTCATTAGGGCCATATGAAAACCAGTAGTTGCATAATTATGGTGAACAAATAAATAGTCATGCAAAGTGAAAACAAGTGTACATGAAAAGAACATAATAGCATCTAAATAGACACCAGCTTACAATCTATAATGTGAGGTGATTTCAATGAAATATTCAAAGGTGGCGGTGATCCTATTATCCTTTCTAGTAAAATATGAATTTCTCTTATGATGTAAAACACAAAAAAAATTAGGGAATAATGTCCTTCTTTATTCTCCTTTGAAAAAGTCTTCAATCCTATCCTTCTCAACCCAGGCAACCTACAAGTCTTCTTCATTGATGTCAGGAAAATTGTCCCACTTGATACAACTACAATCAAATGGACCCTTACCTGAGTTTTGTAGGTCAAGGTGTATTGTTTCATCCCACATTTTTACCATCTATTGCAGCCTACAAGGAGAACATTTCATTGAATGAATTAGAAATAGACTTTTGGTATTGAGTGAATGCAAGTTTCCATGTATTACAATGGATTTTTTTTTTCAATTGAATGCTATCTATCATATATTGTAATGTACAAAGGATAATGATTGAATAATGCATACAATATAAGCACAATTTGGTCTAAGCATCATTAAAACACATACACATCATCGAAATGAGTAGTCAAACTTGTATGCATTGACAAATAAGGGAATGAACTTTTTGTCTACATGTATTGTACCTCTCATTCAAACACATTATTTTTCATGTACTATTAAATTTAACCCATATTGGGTTGTTCAATCTATAAATCTATTTTCAGTGTATCATATGTAAAAACATTAGGAAGTTCATGACACCATATAAATAGTCAAAATAAAGTTTGTATAAATATATGTTTAAATTATTAAGAGAAGTGCAACAGATATACAAAAAAAGCCTTTTCATGGCTTCATTTGAGCGTTACATAAAGTAGGGGATGAGAATGGATAATAGTATGGTAGCTATAAAATTGAACATTAGACAATGAGTAAATGAGAATTGATACATGTCAGCATCGACATCTATGTCGACCAATGGAAAATTAGTCAAAGTATCAAAAGAATAATTTGCAAGAACATATTTTAAATTACACATTAAAAATGCATCCATAGTGATTTTTCATATTTCATTTTGTTTCTACCATGATGAGGCTTGTTGAAGATGTCTGTTTGTGCAAAAAAAGTCAATATCTAGAAACAACCCATACATGAAAGTCACATTTTCATGTAGCTCAATGAGAAGACCTCAAGGTACATCCCTATCTCGTATAATTTCATGATAAATGTCTTCAAAATTGATGTCCACACACACACCTATTTGATTTCATAAATACAAACATAATCTTGGTCCGTCTATTAAAGCAATGTAGGAGGCACAATGTAAAGACACTTCATCGAATATAAAAGTGTCATATTGTCATATGATTTTATTTTCAAGACAAAATAACATGATTTTGATATAAATTTATCTTCCTTTCCACTTAGACGTAACCAATAAATGCATGTGCTGGTCAAACATACTACATATAGATGTCATGATCTGTGCATAAAAATTAAAATATGAGAATTGAAACCACTTAAGAAAATTATGACAAAAAATATTAAAAAAGGTTATAAAAATGTACAAAACCTCATTAAAATCAATATAAAACCCTTCATAAAACATATCAAAATAAAGGCATGAAATCGTAGAAATAAACAAAATAGAGCATGCATGAGGTAGTTACATTTATAGATGATCTTAATTGGCATGCACTAACTACATGCATATGGGCAGGGCATAGGAATGTGATATTAATTTGAAGCCCATAGCTTCAAGAAAGGGATAAAAAAAGATAAATTCCTAGGAATACCATAGAATGAAGATAGGGTTTAAAAAATAATGAAGTTGCTACAAAGTCCATATAATAAAGACAAGGTAAAAAAAACGTGAAATTGCTAAGAAGCCCATCTGATCTTTTAGTTTTTTATCATCATCCAATTCTTGTGATGATGGGTTATAGTGGATGTGAACCCAAATCATAAGCCTAGATAAGTCCTGAGCTTGGCAAGATGAAGCATATAGGTAGTTGTTTAGTTATCAAAGTAGAAATCCAAACCTAAATGGAGATAATGACAGATTTTAATTGATTCCCATTCTAACAAAAAATAAACTAATGATATAAAATGATTTGTAATAAGAGGATGTTACTTATAGAAACAATTGTAATCTTGGAATGAGGTAACTTTGGTTCATTCAATTCTCTAACTGCTTATACAATAGAGAGTGTAGTTTTATCGATGTCCTTTACAACTTGTAAAGATATGCAAGTGATAAATGGATTGTGTAATAATTATGCTGAAAACTAGTCATAGTCCAAAACTTCATAGCTGAAAGATAAAAATATGGAGTGCATTTCCAAATATCAATTGGAAAATACACATGCCCTTCATTTAACAATGCCAAATCAATGAATGTTGAAATGATAAGAATGAATCAGTAACCATTTGATAGAAGGCCTACATTTGATATTTGTGGAGTCATCAAAAAGATTCTTAGAAACTCATACAAACATCTTCAAAATTTTGAAGACTAATAGACTAATTATGAAGATAAGTATGAAGTGTGCTCAAGATATTACTCCAAGATAACATTGGATTAAATCAATTCTTTTGATCTAATGAATGTATCAAGATGAATTATTTATGACAAGTAAACCATGAAGATCCTATCTATAATTATAAAAATATCTTTATGCAACTTATCCCCAAGATTGATTGGTCTATAAGAGAGGATGAAACACTGAAATCTAAGACCAAAGTTGTTATAAACTAATTTATTTTGGTTAAAAGGGAGGATATCCAAATTTTTTATACCATAAGATCACCCATCTAGAGGCCAAGGGTAATATCAAGTCACTCAAATAGAGGAGGGCTTTAGCGTCGCATAGTCTTCCACTTTCACCATAGGGTATTACTCACTAGTACTCTATATTGCAGATAACACTAGTATTTATGATGATCCAAATCTAAAGAATGAATTGAATACATTTTCTATCTTGGAAACAATCATTATATTTTTATAAGAATTTAGTCTCTACATTATAACAATACAATAAAGAATAGTTAAATAGATCTACCTACTAAACCTAGTCATGAGAAGAGATAAGTTTAGGTTTTTAAATGGATTTATCACCACTTAGAAATAAAGAATCAAATGACCGCTATAGTGATGTTTCCAACATGTAGGGAATCTTCAAGAGAGATTAAGTTATCTAAAATGTCAATAATTCATCAAGCATTGCTTTACACCTTTAGTATAGCCTTTATAGTAAGTTTCATATTTAATAAAGATTCATTACTTCCATGAACTTAAATTGTAAAATAATGTTAAAGTAATGACCCCAAGATCAAATCAAGAGTGTCTCATATAACCTTACACATTGTTAATGATAACCTTTAAGCTTACAATCTACGTTAGGCAGAGTGAGCCCTTATAACTTAACCTATTGTTAGAGTTAATCATACACTACATTATTCATAGATAATCATTAATTAACCATTAATACTAGGGTTTCATATTACGAACCCATTTATATAAAAACATTACATGAGATGTTAGGGTTTACCATCTACCAATTTTATCAAGCACTAATTATGGGGATTATAAGAACAAATAATACAATAAGATTCATGTTGTTCTTTGATTTTGATGTGATCGGATGAGGATGTCTCAATCCTTATTAATTTTTTAAGCCTTCTTTTAATACATTAATAATGTGGATTTAAATTTAAGAGAAACTAAGACATTAACCAAGGCCTTGGATGATCTAGACAACACTTCAAGTAATGATCCGAGCAACACTTCAGGTGATAATTCGGGTGACGGTCCTACCCCGATTTGTGGTAGAACTTCCAGGAGCCATAAATTTTGCACCATATCTCCATTTGACTCCCCAATTAAACTATTGGAAAGATAAGAATGAGGGGAATGCCTTGAGATGGCATAAGCTTCACTTGATGGGTTTTGAACCCTGAAAACTAAATAGAAGTGCCCCAAATTTTAATTCTAGTAGTGTAGTCTAAAAATAGTAATTTCTCGAATTCTATGTTGTTGTAATTCATGGAGTTCAAACCATTTCATCTCCCTTGACATTGATGGCCTTCCACATCCTCCTCCTACCTTCAAAAATAGGTATAAATAGATATGTATGCCGAAAGAGAAAATAGACATCTCTTCCCAAAAATAGGCATATGTTGTATCTACAATTTTTGAGTAGTAAAACATTTCTTCTCAGAGATAGCATTATTATTTGTGTGCTCTTGAAATATTATTCAACCAAGACTTCTGATTTTTAGATCAATGGAACATAGTTTTTTTACACTACATTTATAGTAACTCTCAGGGGCTTTCTTAATGTGAGGAAATGTAAAATCCAGAGCATATCCATTGGGTTTGCAGTAAATAATATACAATAAAATGATTAAAATATATGAAATGAGGATAAAATATTCTTTTTTTAAATTTAGGATTACCATACAATGACTCTTTGATAAACATATCCTTTTTTTGAGGTCACAATTCCTTCTTTATCGAATGCAGGTTTCAACAAACTTGGGGAATGCCTATTTAGAGGAAGATCCTTTGAAAATCTTTAATTTTGGAGTGCCGGCTAAGAAAGTTCCTCGTAATCATTTTTCTTAATTGTAATGGTGTATGGTAATATAAGTTATGTGGCCAAAATCCCTCGTATACACAAGGATTTAACACTCAACCAAAATAATGAAATAGTAATATAATAGTTGATACGAAACTTTATGGTGTTTAAAAATGCAATCCTGAATGAGTACAACCAAGAATATCAAGCTCTTCTTTAACAATGACTTTATGTATACCTATCCTCTCTTCTCTATTGATCAAAGAATCAAAATCTTAAAAAGCATAAGTTATGTTACTAATTTTGCTTACAAATGCATGGCTAGTAAAAAGGCATATGGCTTCGTTCATTTGTTCTTTTTAATTTTTTAAACTAAATAAAATGAACAGAGATAAGGGTAATGGAATTGTTAGAAATTGAAGTCAACTGGAGTTAATTTCTTCAAAACTACCAGTTCCACCTCCTTCTCATGCATGCATAGCAGTTAACTATCAGTTAGTTCAAACAGTTAGTTCAAGTAGTTTGCATGTAAAGACTAAAATTAGTCTTCAATTTGATTTTCTAATTATTGTTTGTTTTCAAATCTATTTAAGAGACCCATGGGCATAACTTTGTAATTGCAGAAGATCAAGAAGATTAGAAAGATCAAGAAAGATTAATAAAATCTTGTTTTTATGATTGTCATAGCAATCTGAGGCTTTGTGTTCTTATTTTCTATTTTTATGCTTAGTTTTTCTATCAAACTGGTATCAGAGCTTGAAGATCAGGTGGATCATGGGAAAGGAGCAGCGAGCTCAGTGGAGCGAGCCAACAGAATCATCATATCTGTAGTGACGTGGAGTGCCAGTAGCTGTTGACCATATACAGCGGTGATGCAGGGAGAAAGTGAGTTGTGTAGCAGTCAGAGTAGAAAGAGCTGTAGCTCATCGACATCTATTGTGATAGCCTAGTCAAAAATGTCACTGTATGAATCATGTTGAGCATCGTAGC
Source organism: Torreya grandis (assembly GCA_037957365.1). NCBI lineage: Eukaryota > Viridiplantae > Streptophyta > Pinopsida > Cupressales > Taxaceae > Torreya > Torreya grandis. The sequence goes on from JARHVA010009701.1 coordinate 51,081, forward strand.
TCTGTATAACAATGTGTCTTTATGACCAAAGGTCTGTATGTTGAGAGTCCAAATTGTATATCTTGGAAAGCTGTAGCAACATCAGAGTCATTGGAGAAGACCCTGTCTATTTGTGTGAAACTGCTCAGAAAGAGAGAAGCAACAGCAGTAGCTAAGGGTGTTCAAGTGAGATCCAGCTGTGTCAAAAGGAGAACAAAGCAGCTGAGCTATTAAAAAGAAGTGCCTAGGCTAGAGGCGTGATAAGAGTGCAGGAGATGAGTAGAAGAGAGGTGCAGCCAATAGAGCTCCATTGAAAGGAGGAAATTGTGAGAGCAGACCCAGTTTGGAGGACCAACGTGTAGGTCTGGCAGAGCCAGCTAAAGAAAGAAGAGCCAACAATTGCAGTAAACCATTGGAAATGGAAAATCTTGAAGAAAGCTTTAGAAAGAGGACCTATGTTTTTTAATGTGCTACAACAATTGTTGAACGCATCTGTTCATCATGTCAGTTGAATCTAAGTCGTTGGTAGAAAGCCAATGTGGAGATAGAGCCTGCAAAGCGTAAGAAAGGATATAATAGCACTAAGGTGATCAACAGATCATGGAGAATCCTTGGTGTGTCCATAGCAAGGATAAAGCTATGAAGAGGTTTCTTGTTCGTATCGTAGTCAAATATTAGAGTCACCTAATTGTAAGAAACACACTGAGTTGAGGAGAGTGTCGTAATCTATAGAAGGCCTTTGCACATGCCAATGGAGAGTAGCAAGGATGATGCGATAAATAATGAAATTGGATGGAGATTTTGCATCGATAAATGTTGTTGTATGTGTGGAGCAGCAGGCCAAAATTAATGTGCATTGAAAGCCGTAAGGAAAGTTGCTGCCAAAAGGATTGCTTGTGGATAAGTTGGAATACAAGTTGTATAGATGGAGTTTGTATCCATTTTGTGAATGCCGTAGCATTCTAGGAAGTGTGCAGGCCGTGGAGTTTGTTTTATGATGACCAATATGATGACGGTCGATATGGTGAAAGGATCGCAGTTGTCACAAGAAGAATCAAGGGGTTGCTTGATGAAGTTGTTAGGAAACCATGGGAGAGTTGGATATCCGAAGATCAGTAGGCATAGTAAAGAAGAGCCTGCTCTGAATGCCAAAGATAAGAGGCATCAAATGTGTTCAAGATCAGACCAAAATCTGCATGGTGGTGGTGTATTCCACATATAAGGTGATGTATTTCGCAAGGCGGTGTATTCCGCATGAGAGGCAGTGTATTGAAAAGGTTTTAGCAATTTGAGACCAATTTTTAACTTAAGGGGGAGAATGTCTGTATGCTGCTCTGAAGACGCAGCTCTGAAGATTACTCTTTAGCCTACCTGACATTGATGGCAATCAAATCTTTGAAAATATATGCTAAAGACCAATCCATAGCCAGTTGTTGTTTTGTCACATCTTGGTGACTTCCACATATCCTGTTGCATATGTAATTAATGCATATCCTAGCTAATGGATCCATTTTTTTAATGTATTTAATGTTGTTTGTTGAGCCCATTGACTGAGCAGACTTCTCTAGAGACTTCCATAGACTGCTATAAATGGAGGTCGAATGTATTGTGTTAACCAATGAATTCTGGAGTAGCGTAGATCTGCCCAGTTCATTCCACTAGCCTGTAGTGCTAGGTGTTGAGAGCAGAAGCTCCTGCTTGTATGACTTGTGTATGCCTCGCAGCATCCCAGCTGAAGCTGGTAGACAAAATGAGTGAAGAGATGTATGCCATCAATGGCAGCCACTAGCAACCTAGCTGTCGCAAGAATGGTAAATAATTTAGGCATTGTAAATGCTGAAGTAATTAGTGGTAGAAATTAAGGGGGAGTGTTAGAAACTGAAGTCAACTGGAGTTAATTTCTTCAAAACTACCAATTCCACCTCCTTCTCATGCATGCACAACAGTTAACTATCAGTTAGTTCAAATAGTTAGTTCAAGCAGTTTGCATGTAAAGACTAAAATTAGTCTTCAGTTTGTTTTTCTAATTATTGTTTGTTTTCAAATCATTTAAGAGACCCATGGGCATAGCTTTGTAATTGCAGATGATCAAGAAGATCAAAAAGATCAAGAAAGATTAATAAAATCTTGTTTTTATGATTGTCGTAGCAATATGAGGCTTTGTGTTCTTATTTTCTGTTTTTATGCTTAGTTTTTCTGTCAGGAATTTGTGCACAAGTAACATGTGGTGGAACATGTTAAATTTTAATTCATGGTGTGCGGATTTGCACTTATAGTGGAAAAAACCTTAAATAAACCCCTCTCAAAACAGAGTACTGTTAGATTTAGAATTTTTAATTTATTTTTTATTTTGGGCATGTTTAACTATTTTGAATATACTATATTATTTTGTATTTAGGATCAGAATCAAAGCCCATCTCATTAGTCATCTTCATGATAGTCTCATAATATCTGCAACCAATCCGCAATCAGAGTATTTTAAGCCTGTTGGTCTGTGTATTTTCTGCATTATACTTTGGTTCCAGGATTTGTCAGGTGTCAACAACCTTAGAAGTTTTAGGTTTCCTCTCCTCCCTTTTCTGCCTCTTTTGCCAACAAATATGTGTGCGCTTAACAGGCCACTTGTCCTTACTGGTAAGTTGCCCAATGTAAATAATAAATAGCACCATTATTTTTGCAGAAAGTTGAGCTTCAATTTTGGCTGTTCGTCAATCCTTGCAAGCAAGTGAAACCACTATCTGATCCTGAATTTTCTCTAGATCATTGGAGCTTCCATCTTTTCGGCATTTTTTTTTGGTTGCCTGATGTTCAACTTCATTGATTGTTGGTTAACTTTTTAACAAAATATTCGCTCTTGTTCTAGTTTGAATTTAGGCTAGTGTCATTATTTATTTTATTTTTCGCTCTTTTTCTTGCTGACATGAAATTGGCGAATTGGCCAGGAAGGTGGCTCGACATTTGATTGCTTGAAGGGTTTGCCAGTTCCGAAGAAGGAATTGAAGAATAGTACTAATAATATGGTTTGTGTCTCTAATTCAAACGAGGTTAACAACTTCTCTCGTTGTTGCTACTACCGATAGTGAAATGATGGAGCGAGTTCCTGCTTGTTTCCAGCAGAGGTGAGAGTTCCTGAGAAGTTTCCACTTGGTTTTGATTTTCATTTTACCCATTTCCAATTTTTTTTTGGCGTTTTAATCTACTCAATCTTTTTCATTGTATGGTACTTTTCATTTGCTTTTGTATTTCATTTTACCTGTTTCCTATTTTTGTTTGTGTTTTGATATACCCATTTTGAACGAGAAATGATTCATTTTTCAGTTCGATATCTGTAGGAGGAAGACCTTGAATATTCAGCCCAGAAAAACCTCCATTTACCATAGAAGACAATTTACATAGGGTCTCGGACGGTAATGTATGATTCATGTTTTGGGTACAATTCATGCACTTTGACCACCAAAATCTTCCATTTTTCAGATTAATTTCCTTTCACTCCACAACTATATTGTTCATTATTCTTATTGTAAATAATTGCAGTGCAGTAACTAAAATCCCAGATATAATAAACAAAATGCTAACAGAGACAGGCCCCTGAACGAAATATTAACATGAAGAATGTCGTTGAACCGTCGCAGAGGAGCTCACTCGAACCAGCCACGCTCGAACCGTCACAGAGGAGAAGAAAATTTTGGGTGAAAAAAATGGGGGAAATAGCCCTGTTGTTTTTGGGAGGAATTTGAAATCGTCGCTCTTTTTTTCCTGTCCAATGTCAAGCTTAACTGTGGTAACGTCGAACGGTCAGGATTGGCTTTAACTGCGATAACGTCGAACGGTCCGGGGAAAGTCGAAACCGGCAAAGACCAGCCCACCAGTCCCCAACGAACGTCGGACGCCCACAACGTAACTCCATTCATTGCGTGGAGCCGTCGGGATATTATCAACGACACATTCATTTGTTCCTTTTCAAAAGGAACAATTTTTTAAACACGAGGGCCAGTGGGTAAAGTCGTTTGCTGAGGTGAAATATATTTTATTTTATAAGAAACGAGAGCTAAGGATTAGAAAACATAATTACCTTTGTCAAGGAAATAATAAATAATGCTTAGCATTGCAGAGATTGCATCGTTTGATGCCTTCGCTACAAATTATGGACTGCGACGTGTAACCACCACGACAGGTTATTGAAAAAAAATAAAAAAAATAGGCTGATTAGAGAATGACGCGGCGTGTCCAGGGAGACATTACCCGTTTGGAATCATCACACGGGTTGCATCAGCATGCTTAATGTCGTGCATTACTCCTTTTGCATTGCAATTATTGTGTATTGTTATTACCCAGGCTTAGCCATGGTTGATGCGCACATCTATGCGGAAGCCATGCAACTTCGAACAACGGTGCTCCACAATTTTATGGTTTTCCGTTCACTGTTCCATTACAATCATACTTCGCTGACATACACGGATCTCACATACTGCCAGCAGCCTCGTCAGAAAAGAGCGAAAATCCGAGCAGCCTTTCACGACACAACAGATCGAAATTAATATTGATAACATTGTAGTAACTGTGGAAGAGCCTCTTTCCCTGACACATGTCTTGTTTATGGGCGTTCTGATGACCGCCGAGGCCCTGCGATGTCATAAAAACTCTACAGCAATATCGACATTCAAATTCCAGATCAGGACAAGCCTTCTCCTTCTCGACAACTTCCAATTTTCTGTCGATTTGTTCACCGAGAAATAATTAATAATTTGTCCCCGTTGTTTTCAACTTGCCTGCCTGTCAACTGATACGAATGTCTGGCACGATCGAAAGATATGCTCAATGGAAGCTAAGAAGATTCATCCACACCCACAGCTGGTAATATTCTTTTCTTCATCCATTCCCGAGCACAAAGCGCATAACACAAAGATATGGTTAAAGATGAAGATTTAAACAACCCCACTCGTATGCAACCTTCAGCGGGTACCCCCTGTTCACCCTGTCATCAAACTGTAGATCGTTCTTCCTGAAATTTTAAACATGCATGACCTCCCTCAACGGCCGCGCCGTTTCATTTATAATTTTTATAAAGATATAATAAATATAATATTGCTATAATATAATCAAACATAATAAATTAATATATAATATAATATATTATATTTATAATATTAATATATATAATAAATAACATTTTATTATAATAATACTTATTAATATTATTATATTATATTATTATTGTAATATATATTATATTATTTTTAGATAGGGATTTGCATTTGATCGGAGCTCTAATGAGTCTAGGATATAATTAGAGGTTTAGATATTCAAGTGATTATTTATTATACATATCACATTTATCAACAATGGCTACAATCGATTTAATAATACCACCAACAGCGACAACCGGCTCAAGAATACCAGCAATGGCCACAATTGACTCGAGAATACCAATGATCGATCATAATCAACTTAAGAATATCAATGAACGGTGACATCTGGCCTCTGATACCATATTGAGATTTGAACCTGGGTGGTGCTTGAAATAACCAAATCAGTTTACCAACTCACCCACATCCCATCGGTTGAAATGTTGGGCAACAAGATTTTTGAAATGGACCTAGAACCATAGGCATTTTTGTAATCGGAATGCCCAAACCAATGGTGAATAATATCCCTAGCCATGGACTGTGGACTTGCCTCATCATATTGAATATAGATTTCAAGCCACATGCCAACCCTCTCGTATTGAACACGAAGTCGATAGTCCATTGCATTGCATATATTTTTCACGAATAACTTGTCGTAGTTTAGTGTGAGAACGATGCTAAAGAGTGGTCATCCCAGGGAATGGAACTTGAGACCTACTTCTAGCACTCAGCTCACTCACCACTAGGCTATCACCATCGAGTTAATATATATTATATTATTATTATATATATATATATATATTAAATTATATATTATTATGGATATTTTTATATTATATAAATATTATTATAAAATAATAATTAATAATATGTGTATGTCTGTATGTTATAGAGAGAATGAATGATAGATGAAAAAGGGTTGAAGGGGTTCCCTTTTTTAGGAAAAAAGGTTAACAAACAAAGAGACAAAGTGATTACAACTTGGAAACACTTAGATCAAAAATTAATGATCAAACAATGATGCTACCCTACAGAGATGTAAAATCTGAAGCCTTGCAATCAATTAAACTAAAAAAATCAAAACAAGTAGATAAAAAATAATGAAACCTATAACAAAATATGATCCCATTGAGAGGCCCTTAACCGATCATTGATCTATCATCGAGGCCCACCCCAATGGCAAGGGTAGACAACCTCCTTTCCCTTTAGGGGAAAAAGGGAATCTATAGTCCACTGTGATTTGCCATCAATGGCCTCCCAAGCCTCCATTTGTATTTTTTTTTGCCTTCTATTTACAATGTCTACATTTTAGAGCACCATAGTTTGGTTCAAATAAAATAACATTTGTTAGATGGATGCCTAGAGGCTCAATAGATGCAATTTTGTCCTTTGAATGAGACCCAATCTATCCCAAACCTATCACCACCCCTAGGTGGAGCCACCTATCATGAATAACTTAGACAAAGTCTAACTGTGTCATGTCTTCCAAACTCAAAGTTAGCTCATTCATATTCTCTTCTTTGCATTAAATCTTTACAGCCACCCCTCCAAATGACACAGTCTTACACTTCAGCTCCTTAAAATGAGATCCAATCATTGTTGGATTTGATAGTGATGGTCTACCTTATTTGATATTTGTATGTTTCCCTTCGACCAAACCCAAAACTAGTACCTTCAATGTTGGTTGCTTCCTTTGGTGGATAGAGGCAATTATCTCCTTGAAAATGACTTTGTCAATCATTGGAATATCAAACCGTTGAAGCTCAACTTCCTCTCAAGATGCTATCACAAAGTAGTTCTAACCATACACGCTACACTCCAAATCCTTATTTCAAAACTGATTGAGTGTTGGAATTGTTATTTCCAGCATACATAAAGGAGAAAAGGAACTAACATTACCAAAAAGTGTAGGAAAAAGACATAGTGTTGTACATAGAGATTGGAGAGGAATCGACACTATGATAACTCTTAGTGACCTTCCCAGGAATTAGATTGGGACTCATAGTGAGCTTTTTCAAAATCATTAATTGAGATGGCCTAAACTTGATAGGACATTGGGATGAAAAAATCACAAATTAATACCCTATCTAATTTCCCCTTAAACATTGAAAAGCAAGACCTTTGATATTCCAAAAATGTAACCAATTTCCTTTTGAAGAAACCACCTTGATAGAATGAGGGACAGGTTTATAAAAATATAACATCGTATAAATTTTGACAATGTTTTTTTTTATCAAGAGTGGGATATTATCAATTCTGAGAAACTGACCCATCTTAGAAATCATCTACTGAAGCAAGACATGAGCTCTCGAAATGAGAGGTAAGTTTTAAACACAAATCTAGATGGATGCCAGTGAGATGGCTATCAAAGTATGATCCAATAATAAGATCCATGGGAAAATGAGTATACTTTACTTCTGAAAGAAGCTGGTCCATTTCTACAAAAAAAAAATCTTTGTCAAGTCTCCAAAAGAGAATTGAACTATAATAAAACCATTACCTAAAATGGAAAATGAGGAAGTTGACACCTCACGCCATGATAGATTCATCCATTTAATAATTTTTTCAATAGCTTTTCATTTCCCTAAGAATTGAAGGATCAAAGATATGCGACCTATCTTTGTCTCCAAATCTTGAAGTCATTCATCACTGATAGTCCAAACCCAAATTCAGGCAATGGTTAGATTTAGATGACTTGTAACACCCATTGTAAAGGGTCTTCAACTTACAGGGTGGTGACATATTTGATTAGTCATTTTCTATTATCAACAATGGATAAGGATGTCATGAGACATAATTGTATTGTAGTAGGGCTCCACTTCCAATGTTAGGGTCTAATCAACGATGTAGTGTCAATAATGCGGGGAGAAAAAAAAAAGCTCTAAAGGTGTGTCTTATTACTTTCGTTTATCACTATTGCTAAGTATGATATGGGTATAAATTTTGAATCATAGCTTTAAGAAGATTTATTTAAATAAAAACTATTTTAACCTTAAGCATTTTGATGCATCTCCATTAAGCCCTCCATTTATGACCTCTCTCTCTCTCTCTCTCTCTCTCTCTCTCTCTCTCTCTCTCTCTCTCTCTCTCTCTCTCTCTCTCTCTCTCTCTCTCTCTCTCTCTCTCTCATGTTTAATACATGTGCAAACATTGTGACCAAAATATGAAAACCTTATGTAAAAATTGAAAATATGGAGGAAATGGAAAATTTGTAAGAGCAAATGAAAAAACATAATGGAAAATATAAGGGGATACATTGTAAATAATTAATGTTATACAACACATATTTCTCATTGAGATGTGTTCCTCCCCATGCACAATTGAGTATATTTGGATACCACAACAATCCCTTTCTACAAATCTTAAATTATTACCAAAATAAGGCTAGGATAGTGTTTTAATCTATATGTTAAAAAATAGTATGCATGCTTAGAATTTCTAAGGAGTAAGGCCTCGAAGAATAATAAGTGGTAAATTATTATTATTATTATTATTATTATTATTATTATTATTATTATTATTATTATTATTATTATTATTATTATTATTATTATTATGTCACTTTTTAATTTTTTAAATTTAACATCACAATATATAATATATAAATTTAATGAGCACTTTAACATCTTATATTTTATCTTGTAGCTTCCATTCATCCATGTTGCCAGTATATTGACACTTAGATAAATTACATTAGAATAAAGAACATACACTAATACCATTCTCAAAGCCTTAAAAGAAAGGGAAAGTCCATATAGAGCAAAAAAATAATAAAATATTTCAAGGTAAGTTTTGTGATGATGGTGAGGGGCAATGACAAGGTATTTCAAGTTATATCATATACCAAGGGGCACATATAACAATATAATATTATATATAATATAATAATAAAATATTAGCTTAGACAACCAGGGTAATAGTTGGAAGACAAACATATTTCTCCACAGTGACATATGGATAACACATATCCCATAGTCTATCTTGTATCTTTAATTTGTCATTGTTACCAATATATTGGCATAGAGAGTAATTACATGAGGGTTAAGAACATGCATAAATGCCATACTTGGATCCTTGGAAGAAAAAGTGGTCACAATTTGAGTCTGTCTCTATAAGTATCACATTTATCTCTGTTGGAATAAAATAAAATAAAATAATAGAATAGAATAAAAAATAAAATTAAGGGATCACTAGTTAGGGAAAAATATGTTTTGGAAGGATTATTAAAATACATAAAACTATGTTTTGGCTTAATGCTTCAAGAAAAAAATGTGAGACAAGGTCAACAGTGATGGGTTTTGAGTGACATATGATTTTTTATTTACACTCTTTTTCTTTACAAAACTTTATTTTACCAAAATAGAAAATAATTAATATGAATACTATATACATGAATATTATATAATCTTACACACACACACACACACACACACACACACACACACACACACACACACACACACACACACACACACACACACACACACACACACACAAAACATCTTATTTATTTTATTAGTGACATATTATAGAGGTGTATAAATATATCTACATGATTTTATTCAAGTCCACCTCTTGAAGTACAATGTCATTGTCCTTTACCATCATTTCATAATGTACTTATAAATATTTACCTACTTTCATGTTTTATATGTTGGTAGAAAATAAAAATGAACAGGCCCAAGTGGGCAAGGGCAGAATAAATACTAAAAAACTTGCTCCAAACACAGAATATATAGGAGGTAGAGAATAGATAATAAAACATTGATTTGCTTGTAGTATGTTTGCTTTAAAAATTCTATTACATTGTTCTATTAATAGATAAATTTGTATACACAAAAACTCCTTACAAAATAAATAAAAATTAATATATTTTAATGTCTTTTTATTTGCTCAATGTTGTTATGTTTACAACAATATATACTATGTTTTTATTTTTATATCAAGCTTAATATACTCCTTTCTAACTGTTGTTAACAATATTATTCCTCCTACTTTTTTTTTTCTTTTGTTCTCCTTTTTGTCTTCTTTTCTCTGGCCAAAAAATCTTTTTTTGCTCTATTATTTTCTCTAGGCTCTTTTATGCCTATTGTGCACTTATTTTATGCCTTGTCTTCTCCACTAGCTATTCTAATTCTTTTAATTATTATTGCATCACTTTTTCTCTCTTCCACATTCTATTTTTATTTTCCCTTTTCTCCACTTCTAACTTCTCTTCCACCTACCATGTCATTCCCCCTAAAACTCCAAATGGGTGGCGAATTTCAAAATTTCAATTACTTCATTAAATTCTATTTGGTGGCTATAGCTATTGAGTGTGGAGCTGGGAAGATAGGTATGAAGGTAGAGAATAAGATAATATTTTAACAACCCCCTTATTTTTGACCTTCTTACCATGGTATACATAACTTTTTCAATATTTGAAACTTCATTATAACTTTTATTCATTTGCCCAAATGCTTCTGCACATCTTTTGTCCATGTCTAGAGTTTTGTTACTAAAGTTTGTACCTTTGTTGATGGAGTCTATATTTGATTGGCAAAGTCTATATTTTTGCTAAGAACTCAACTAGTAGAGTCTGTATCTAGACTGGCAGAGTCCGTAGTTGTGTTAGGGACTCAATTGATAGAGTCCATAACTAGACTAGCATATTTTATAGTTGGGCTACAGACTTAAATGGAAGAGTCTGTAGCTCTCTTGTGGGAGTCTATAGCTACTCTATTTAATTCCATATATCTACTATAAGATTCTAGAGCTATTTTGTAGGAGTCTAGATCTGGCCTATAGGATTCTATAGCTAACCTATAAGAGTCCAGAGTTAAACTATAAGAGTTTGGGGCTAACTTATAGGAGTCTGAAACTAGACTATAGGAGTTTTTAGCCAACATAAAACCTTGTAGGCCCAATTTTACTGCATCAATGACCCCTAATCTTTCTCTTAAATGCATGAAAATATATTTTGACAATATCTTAGTAAAAATATCAGCTAGTTGTTGATCTAACTTACAAAAAATAAGCTCTATCACATGATCCTCAACTAACTATTGAATGAAGTGATACCTGATTGTAATGTGCTTTCTTATACCATGAAATATGGCTTTCTTTGACAATGCTATAAAGGATATATTATCATAATAGATTGTAGAATATTCTTTCTACTCTTCATGCAAATATGAAAGTATCATTCTCAACCATATAACTTGACATGTTATTTCATTGGCTTCTATATACTCTACTTCAACTGTAAAAAGTGATACTATGAGTTGTTTCTTTGAAACCCAAGATATAGATCTTGATCCAAGATGAAATACATACTTTGAATTGATATTTCTATCATCAATTATACCATCCCAATTACAATTCATGTAATCCACAAGCTAAAACTCACTTTCTATTGCATACAAATATTCATATTCTTTTATTCCATTCACATACCTCAATATCCTCTTGCCTACTTAACAATGTGTCTCCTTTGATGTCTTCATGAATATAGATATGAGGTTGACTGGATATAGGATGTCTAGCCTAGTTTCAATCAAATACATTAATCTTATCACTAAGCTCTTATATTGTGTGTTGTCTAAATTTCTTCTACAATCATCCTTGCACAACTTAAGACTTGTTTCAGATGGTGTGGATACTAGCTTGTTGTATAGCATCTTAAACCTTTCCAAAATATAATTTGAATACTTAGATTGACATATAAAGACGCTACTATCTATTTGATTGACTTTTATCCCAAGAAAGTAATTCAAAAAGACTAAATCAGTCATTTCAAATTCCTTCTTTATAACTATTGTAAACTCTCATATTTATTGATTTACATTTATGGTGAATATTAGATCATCCACACACAAAAACCAATCAACATATCACCTTTAATTTATTTGATGTAGAGTGTGGGCCCACTTGTGCTTTTACTAAAACTATTACTAACAAGTAAGAGTATATATGATTGTACCATGATTTTGGGGCTTGCTTGATTCCATACAATATTTTTTCAGATTATATACTTTATTGTCATGATTGAGAATCTCATATCGAAGTGGTTATCTGACATAAATATTTTCTTCTAGAACTCCATTCAAGAATGCTGACATCACATCTATTTGATGCACCTTCCACTTGTGTTGAGTGGTAATGGCTATGTTTATCCTCACCATTTCTATCCTTGATATGGGTGCAAACATTTTATTATAATCACTTCCAGGCCTTTACTTGTAGTCCTTCACCACTAGTATTTCCTTATGACTCTCTATCTTTCCTTTGAGGGTATTTTTTATCTTATACACCCACTTGAATCCTATGACCTCTTTTACTTTTGGAAGGTCAACTAACTCCCAAATCTGATTTATCTCTATGGAATGCATTTCTTCATCAATTACCTCACACCACTTCTCCTTAACTACTTCTTCAAAATAGACATGATCAACTAATAAAAATAAATTATAATTCATAGTTTCATATTCATTTTACTCATACCTTGACTGCTCATAGACTTCTTGCAATATTTTTGTCCTTGTTAGGCATTGACTTGAGTTGGAGGAGGAGAATGTTGACTCATGAACAACTCATTGACCTCCTTGATGGTTGTTGCCACTAGATGAATTAGCTCTTTGTAAAATAGTGATCTAACTTGGTGTATTGGTGTCTGTACCACTTGCTATTTTAGTTTCAATAAAGGGTTCACTAGCCCTTGTTTTTAGTTGCTCTTCTTTTTATCTCTACTATTAAGTTTCATGCTTAATGAATTGAACATCTTGACTAATTATGAGTTCTTTGGTGATGAGATTGTATAACTAGTAAGACTTTGATTGTTAATTATATCTAATGAATATGTACTTCTCTCCTTTATCATCATATTTTATCCTTCTTTACTTGGGTACATGTGTATATGCAACACATATGAACACTCTAAGGTGTTCAACACTTGGCTTCTAACTACTCTATGCTTTTTGAGGGATAATATCCTAATGCTTATTATTAGACAAATATTCAATAAGTATATTGTTGTTGCTACAAACTCAGCCCAAAAATTATTAGGCAAACCCTTTAGTTTTAGCATGCTTCTTGCCATGTCTTGGATGGTCCTATTATTCCTCTTAGCCATGCCATTTTGCTACAGTGTATACTTGGCTGTAAATTGCTTCTTTATTCCATGATCCTTGAAAAAAATTCATGAACTCATTATAAATATACTTTCCCCCTATATCTATCCCCAAAATATTGATGTAGTACCCACTCTTCTTCTCCACCCTGGCTTTGAATTATTTGAAGGTCTCAAATGCATCCTATTTATTATTCAAGAAGTAAACCCATATCTTTTAGCTGAAATCATCTATGAATGTCATGAAGTATATATTCTTGGATTGGAAGGAGGTCTTCATTAGATCACACAAGTATGAATGGATCATCCTTAAAGGATCTTTGACTCTCCATGTTTTAGCCATGAGAAATGCACTCCTATGTTGCTTCCCCAATATGTGTCTTTCACACATTTTATTTGGTTATTCTATAAATGGCAGCCCTCTCCCCATTTGCTTCTTGTAAATAAGGTTCAACCCTCCAAAGGTTAAATTCTAATATCTTAGGTGCCAAGGAGTAGACTCATCTACTATAGTTATTCTAAACATTACTACGAGCTCACTTTACATTCTTAACAAAAACATCTGATTGGTTATCATCTTGACTACTAGAATCTACCTATTGCAGCTGCTCTTATCCAAGATGATGTATCCTCCATTCTTAAATATAATCTTGTCTCCATTTTGGACAAACTTCATAATGCTAATAAATTTATGCTTCAACTTAGGTACATAATAAACATCTTGAATTTGCCTTTTGTCACCTTTCTTGCTTGTGAATAGATATGTTGTCTTTGCCCATGATGGGAACCTTCTCATTATTTCCCATCTTCACCTTGGATTTTATTTTCTCATCAGTGTGGTTGAACATCTCTTTGTTCCCATTCATGTGGTTGATACAACCACTATCTAAATACCATGTCTCTTTACCACTGTGCTCTACAATGTTGCATGTTATGAACAAATTTCCACCTTTCTCATTCTTATTAGGTTCAGCCTCTTGTGCTTTGAAGAAATTTGAATTATGACTACTCATATCATACTCCTTATTTTTACAATCACTAGCATAATGTCCATAGCTTTGACAATAATAGCATTAGATGCTAGAATTATCATACCTTTGTGTAGATCCTCCTCCAGAAATTATGTTTCTCATTTATCTTCTTCTTCCATGTGACTCTTGATGGATATGCCTTCTACCTTCTTGACTGCTTCAATTTATTCCTCTTCCTCTATTATTTGATCTTCTTCCACTTCCTCTAACATTTAGATTGGTCTTGAATGCTTTCTCATGGGAATAGGTGGATGACCTATTCAACTTTTGTTCATGGGTTTACAAGGAACCCATTATCTCATCCACCATCATTTATCTCAAATCCTTTGACTCTTAAAAATTGATATATTTTAATTTTTTCTTATTTTTTCAATGCTAATCTATTTACAAAATTATATACTCTATTTTTTCATGTATATCAAGTTGAATTTATTCCTTTTTTATCACTGTCAGAATTAATATTCCTCCTACTATTGTTCTCCTTCTATTCTCATTTTTGTCTTCTTTTCTCTACCCATAGGTTCTACTTCTACTTTTCTATTTTCTCCAGCTCTTTTATGCCTGCTATGTACTTATTTTCTACCTTGTATTCTTCATTAGCTATTGTTATTCCTCTAACTACTGCTACATCATTTTTTCTCTCTTGTACATTCTGTTTGTATTTTCCTTTTTTTCCATTTTTGACTACTTTTCCACCTACCATGTCATTCCCCAAAAACTCCAAATGGATGGTAAATTTTAAAATTCAAATTGTTGTACTAAATTCTATTTGGTGGTTGCAGTTACTGAGTGTAGCACTGGGGAGGTACGTAGGAAGGCAAAGAATAAAATTATGTTTTAAAATCACATAGTTTTACCTTTTCCTAGCACTTTTTCATTTCTCATACTTATTGTGAAGGAACACACAATCTCATGTTCCACCATCAAGTCCACTAGAAATATTGGATTATTTTTGTTTGAAATCATTCACAACAAATGATACAAATAAGCACCTATGGGTTTAAAGTGAAGTATGACTACCGATTTCTACTCTTTCATTTTATAAAACACCATTTTATCAAAATTGAAAATTACACCATCATTTACATCATAACTTGCATCTTCAAAATAACTATGAGTTTAATCTTTCTCATACTCACCGAAAGAATATTCAACTTGAACTACCAAGTATCTCTCTATCAATGTTGCGAGGGACAAAAATTGTACCCATACAACCCTATCCAAGGGGTTTAAATCCATCATAAAATTATGATGAAAAAAATACCTTAAAAAAAGTCAAAATTTAAATTTTAGATGGCACAGTTAGAAGTATAAATTATTACAAAAAAAATGTCAAAAGAAGTGCTCATTTGATACCTAAGTTCAAATACTAACACACTAATTAACATACCACAATGTAATTTGCTACATCTTGTAATTACAAGTGATTTATCATATTTATGTTATATATGCGACAACAAAGTTAAATTTTTGATTCTTTTGTGGCATATTTTATAGCTCACTCCTTGATGAGGGGCGGGGGTTGAGGGCAATTCTCACGAAATAAAAAATCAAGGAGTCAAACCCCTATTTTTAAGAAGATGAATTCCACCAAACTCTATTTTCAGGAAGGAAAGTCCTAATTGCATTTTTCTACTCTATTTTTAGTAGGAGGAAACCTAATTGTGCTTTTCCAATTAGACATATTTATCTTAATTGAGTTTGCATGTAATCTACAACGTGAGTTCACATGTAATATATTCATCTTAGAATTAATAAAGCTTGTTATATTAATCCATATATGTTTCCTTAAATTAACTAAGGTTTTACCACATAAATCATGTGTTTTATCTGTTTAATTATCTCTATTATTACATTCTATTACATTTATATAATTATAGAGTGCATGATTTCCTAACAATTTACTAAGTGGTGGGTGACATTTGTCATTGAATTTTGGAAATGAAGTGTCAATGCATATTTAACTACACACAACAATAGGGATCAAAACCAAATCCAAATTTATTAAATGTACAAATCAATGTGCCTCAATATGATTGTCCTTTTAGTTTACTAGATTGCATGCACAAAAGGACTTAGGACCCTACTTCCATGTTCACAAGGAACTTAGGACTCAATTAGTCAAAACCCAAGAGGAGAGTCTCCACCATATTTATCACAATGTTTAGTGAGTTCATAAAATATGTTGATTCATTTGTCTATAGCATTACACTTCAAACTTTATCACTACAATGTTTGATTCTAAGCATACTTGTTTATTATTTTCTTCCAAATTAATTTGGAGTGGATTGGGATGTGCATTTGAAGAAACAATTAAAATGTGTGGATGAAATGCACAAGTAGACAATGTAGCCACAAATTAGATGTCACGAGCATCATAAGAATATGACCATAGAATTATATATAACCATTCTAGGTAATTCATTAATTGCTCTTCAAGCATAGCACATGCACATGGTAATCCTGAGCGGCCATGTGCAAAGTCTCATATGACCATAAGTTAGGCAGGCACTCTCTCTATTCACCATTCAATCATATGCTTGCAAAGTTGCAACATTTATAAATTTGGTTAAGTAGTCATTTAAATTATTTGCATTGGTTTTTATTGAGTTGAGTAGAAATATAAATTATTTGAGGTTGTGCTAATTAAAAAGGAATAGAAACAAATTGAAAATGTCACTATTTTGAAAATACATGTGATTCTATGTCATGGTCGTATCTTGGTCTTAAGCACGACCTACCTAATCCTTTATGTCAATTCTACCTTGTAATCTACATAATCTATATGAGCAATTATACCAATTCATATGTTTTTCTTCCATATAATAATATGTAATAAGTTATGAATTGGTAAAATCTTATTCATTGAATAAAAATAAAATTTTAAGTCCAAACAATATAATGTATAATAAACTACATCCCCATCAATTACCCCCATCAGTTATATTGTTTAAAATTAGAGTAATTTTATTTATTTTTCATGGACACATTGACAAGTCAAGTGATGCGAATTTCTAACATAATCCGAAATAATAGTTTACGAATAGAACACATTGGCGAGATAAGCTCTTCCAATAGTCAACATCTTTCTCTTTACGCAAAGGTTAGATAAATACATATTAATTTTGGATTGCCAATAAGATCCATATTCACCCCCAAAGTGTTGATGACAAGCAGTGACAATTTGTATGATCATCCGCCCAACAAAGATGGGGTTGCAGGCTACGAGAACGATAGATAAGCATTATTTATATTTTCGTTGACAAAGGTAATTACGTTTTTTAATGCTTAGCTATTTTTTCTTATAAAATAAAGTAAAATAATACACCGACGACTTTATCCTCTTGTCTAGTGTTTTGTACGGAGTTGGTTTTTTAAAACAAAAAAATATTTCACCTCAGCAAAGAAAATTAAACCAAAAAAAGAAAAATCCAACTTTTGAGAAGTTATTCAGTTTTCAACGTTGGAACGCATCCATTTAAAATTTTGCACAGAACCGGTCAACACCATGTGTTGTATATATCATCTTCATTTCTCTCGCCGGGTATCGTTGCAAGAGTCTTTTCCTATGCTAAAGAAGCATTTTTTGAATTCCTAAGCTCTGTAATACTACTTTGAGTGCCTTGTTCAAAATATTTTATTATTAGGTTTTCCTTTTCGTCTAGTTACAGCAACTAGTTTCTATGGAGCACACCCAAGTATTTTTCATTATTGAATTTCAGTCGAATGCCTCATAACACTCTTGTTTTATTTTCCAGCTGCCACATGAACTCCACAAATTTTATCTTGTTAGGGATGACGGTTTTCGCTGGATTATTGATCTCCACAAACTCACAGCCAAACGGTAAGATCGCTACCTGTTATTATGTGCTTATTTTTCTTACATACTGCAAATTTTTTTTACACAAATTTGATTTCTGTGCAGGGTTTCTAAATATCAACTGTGGGGCTTGTTGAAATAAAGAGAGCATGCAAAAACAAGAACTTAAACAAATAAACAAGAACTGAACCCAATTGCTATTGCAATTTCTTGAAAAATAAGATTTTATTGATCTTCTATTTTCCTTGCTTACAATGCTGCGCCCAAAGCGTCTTTAAATAGATTTGAATCCAAAAATAACTGATTGATTAACTAATCCTTAACTAATCTTCTAACTGCTTAAACAAACTGATTGTTAAGTGTTTAAACTAACTGATATCTAACTGTCAGTTAACTAACTGAATGTGAACTACTTCTCTAACAGTTTAACTAACTGTTTGATAACTGACTGATTGTTCACTATTGCATGCATGAGGAGTGGAGAAATTAACTCTAGTTCATCTTGAGTTTCTAACACTCCCCTTTAATTTCTACCACTTACAACTTTAGCATTTACAATGCCTAAATTTTGTCATTCTTGCCACAGCTACGTTGCTAGTAGCCGCCATTGATGGCATACATCTCTTCACTCATTCTGTCTACCAGATTCAGCGAGGATGCTTTTCTTTTGCAGAATACACTGCCTCTCATGCGGAATACACCGCTTTGATATAGCCTAAATTGAGGCTACGAACAAATACAATTGTTCAATGAGCGTTCACTCAACGTTTAAGACTGAGGAGTAGCCTGTCGAAAGGCTATCAATGGACATGCTTATGTCCAACACTGCAAGCTTCCTGCTTGCTTACCTTCTTTCTTCAACTTTCCCCTGCTGGCTGCAGGTACTTTGGACCTGGATGCTCTTCTCCACACTGAATTGTCGCTGCTGCGTCCACGCTGGCTCATTGGCTATAGGTTCTTTCACTCGCTGCATTCATTGGCAGCACTTCACCTTCCAAGGCCAGAGTGTTACGCTGGCTCTGAACCTTCTTTTGCGTGGATCTATAGGGTCTAAAAATTTTCTGCAACTTCCCAGGATTCTCTCCATGGGCTCTGATACCAATTTGTTGAAATAAAGAGAGCATGCAAAAACAAGAACTTAAACAAATAAACAAGAATTGAACCCAATTGCTACTGCAATTTCTTGAAAAATAAGATTTTATTGATCTTCTATTTTCCTTGCTTACAATGCTGCGCCCAAGGCGTCTTTAAATAGATTTGAATCAAAAAATAACTGATTGATTAACTAATCCTTAACTAATCTTCTAACTGTTTAAACAAACTGATTGTTAAGTGCTTAAACTAACTGATATCTAACTGTCAGTTAACTAACTGAATGTGAACTACTTCTCTAACAGTTTAACTAACTGTTTGATCACTGACTGATTGTTCACTGCTGCATGCATGAGGAGTGGAGAAATTAACTCCAGTTCATCTTGAGTTTCTAACAGGGCTATAGGGAATGATACTGGCACTGACGGTCTACTGTGGATTTCAGATTCCCCTTTTATAAAAGTTAGGAACGTTTCCTCGTTGCGTCCATCGGGTGACAGTACTCCATTGCAGTATCTCTCGTTAGCCTATTTTACAAATCTGGCAGCAAATAAATATTGTTACCAGCTCCCTGTAAAGTCTGGTCTACGATACTTAATAAGAGCTAGGTTTGATGGTGCAGCGTTTGGTCTTGGAATTCCTTTCGCGAATTTCTTTGATTTATATATTGGGAGATTCAATTGGACCAGTGTCGATCTGTCCAGACTAAATAATACTTATGTCGGTTATTACGAGATCATCATGACAGCCGAAAGAGATAGATTCCCTTTATGCCTAACAACGAATTCGGAAACAGAACCCGCTCATTATCTCCATTTCAACTATTGAGTTGCGGCCATTGAAATCTTTCATGTATAACTATACGGATTTAGAAAATAAGGGCTTGCTTTGCGTGGGTTGGACGAATTTTGGCACATCTGATGGCGCGGATTTATAGTAAGTTTCCTTACGGCCGAATGATATATACATTAAGGATAACCTATTCATAAATTTTATGCTGAATTTCCTTCTCTACTTAGTTTTTAATGTTTTTATTCTTAACAAATTCTCATAAAACTCAGTTTTGTTGTAATCGTAGCTATCCAAATGATCCATACGATCGTATTTGGAATCCGTATTATCCATCATCGCCAATGAGAGATCTTAGCTTTCAGGCCGAATCATTGGAGGACAAGCTATGGAACCAACCGCCTGTAGATGTATTACGGACTGCTATTCAAAGCGCAGTAGTGGACAACATAACAATAACAGATGCATTTACAATTTGGAGCCCTGCAGGTTCTTATTATGTTGCACTTTATTTCTGCAATATCAATAACTTAAGCATGTCAGGGAAAAGCGCATTCCAAGTCTTTCTTAACGATCAGCAAGTTGGAGACTGGATTGATCTTTCATTCGGGAAATGCCTGGCTACACATTCGAACTTAACTCTTGGCACAAGTGACACCGATCTAAACTTACTTTTAAGTCCTTCCGAAGGATCAAAAAATGGACCATTTATAAATGGAGGAGAAGTTTACCAAGTATTGGACATACGGAGTGCGACACACGCTGGGGATGGTAAGTCTCTAACTCTATAAAATGAGCATTGTTGAAACATCCAATGATGTATAGCCATTCTATTAAATATTTCATTATAAAAGGTAACCTCACCTAGCGTTTGCATTTGATATTGTTGAACGCAGTACTTGCTATTCATAAGATAGCAGAGGTTATAAATGTTCCGAATGATTGGGCTGAAGGAGATCCGTGTTTCCCAAACGCTTACAGAATAATTTGCAGCAGTGATGACCCTCCGCGAGTGATTGTTCTGTAAACATCTCTCTCCGAACTTTTTGCTACTGAATGAATTTGCAGTTCATTGAGTTATTTTTCCTCATAAAAGCTACTAACATATATTATTTCAATTTCTTCACAGAAATCTAGCAAGCACGGGTCTAAAAGGCAACATACCTCCGATGGTAGCAAACTTAACAGCATTAGAACAGTTGGTAAGATTCATTTAGTGCTTACAGATTTGAAGAGTCTTTAACTATTTAGTTATATTAAAGATGCCTCTGTAAAGAAGCTTTGATGGAATATATTTGATATATAGTAACTACCTCGACTGAAAATTGTAACTAAGCTGAAAAAAACCTTTACTAATGCTGCTGTAACTTTTACCTCTATTTCATACATCCACTAAGATCACTCTCGGATGTAAACAAAAATAATATTTTTTTATTTCTTAATTCTGTAACATTTTTCTTTCAGTGCATTCCATATATGTTCTGCATGTAAATATATTGAACTAGCATTAAATTAATCAGAAACATGACTCAGTATTGACTGTGGGTAGTAGTTGCTAGGAAACCAATAATTTGCCAGGTTCAATTCCAGACCTCAGTGCGTTGAACAATCTTACGATACTGTAAGATATCTCTGCCTCCTCTCTATATATTTTGAAAGAATGATAAAAACAGTTTTCATATATAATACTTAACATTAAAATGTTATTTTTGATGTGGAAGACAACTGCAAAATAATCAAATTACAGGAGGTATTCCAAGGTCATTGGAGAAGCTTTCAAAGTTGAAGCAATTGTAAGTTTATTGAGTATTTGTATCTTTGCTTTGTAGAAGAAAAAAATAGAACTGTTACTAATATCTCAATTTTATATTAAAAAGATTTTTGCAGGATAATCAACTGGACCCAACTGTGCCGCCGGGTTTAATTAAACCTGAGTTAGAACTTCGGTATAAGAAACTCCTTTCCTCCTTTGCTCTCGTTTTAAATTAAATGGTAGCAACATCAGTATCATCATAAAAATTTGATTGAAAAGTCTATAAATTAGAAAACGGTAACTAGCACGTAGGTTTTGCCTATCAACTGAGTTTTATGGATAATGATATGTTGACTGGATGAGGCAGGGTTGAACCGAAAAGTAATTTTACCGTGGACAACAAAAGTAACAAAATAAAGGGTTGGATGGTGGGACTTCTGGTCGGTGGTTCGGCAATATTCATAGCAATAATGGTCTTTACAGCTTTTCTATGGAGACAAAAACGTATATTACAAGTCCGGAGAACAAACTGTCCATTGGCCGGTATTTTTATCACCTTTTGAATTAATTTACATATATAAATATCCTACTTCTTATTGGGAAATATTTTCAATAACTTTTATTACAGATTATGAAATCAAAATCAATATCATAGACTCGCCGTGGAATACACAGAGCAAGATATTAAAATGGCTACAAGTAACTATTCGAGTACCATTGGTAGGGGCGGCTTTGGATCGGTATACTCTGGTAGACTTTCAGGGTATGATGTTGCCATCAAAATACTTGAAGCTGACTCCGACCAGGGACAACGAGAGTTCCAAACTCCCAAACTAAGGTGCATGTCTCACAAATATTAGATGGCTTTATTGTTAGAAACTGAAGATTAACAGGGGATAATTTCTCCACTTGATGTTTAACTGCCTCCCTCAGTGCTCATGCATGCACAACAGTTTTAAATTAGTTAGAGAATTTGTTTTGAGTTTTAGTTTACATGTAAAGACTAAAATTAGTCTTTAGTTTGCTTTTCTAATTATTGTTTGCTTTCATATCTATTTAAGAGACCCATGGGCATAGCGTTGTAATCAACAAGATCAAGAGATCAAGAAAGATCAATAAAAATTCTTGTTTTTCAAGAATTGCTGTAGCAATCTATTTTGTCTCTCTATTTTTATTTTGTTATGCTTTGTTCTTCCTTCAAAATGGTATTAGAGCCAGCAGAGCTGAAGGGCTGAAGCGCCCAGGGAGATCATAGACGCTGAGATAGCGTAGTCAACCTCCTACAAGCACGCTATAGCAGTTCCCTGGTCGACGCGCGCAGTAGTCAACACGCAACAGAAGCGTGAAGACAGAGCGCAGGGCAGAGATCATGGGAGGAGCCTGGCAGTTTGTGGGGAGCTGCTGTCAGGAAGAAAAGAGTCTGTTGAGAGACGCAGATCATGGGAAGGTGGACCGGGTAGACAAGTTTGAAATTTTCTGTTATGCCAACGCCAAGGTGGTAGAAAGGAGCTCACCTAGCGTTGGAGGAGCGGTCCAAGTCCCTCACAATTCAGCATTTAAAGAAATTTGTACGCAACAAAGTTTGCATCCCCGCTGAAGTCAATTAATTAGTTTTTCAGTCTATTTTGTTGAAGGTTGTTGTTTGTGTTTGTGTTGAATTGCTACAAGTTAATATATATTTTTTTCCGTTTGTGAGTTAAAAAAAACACACACAGAAGATTTTTTATCACTCGAGCAGATATTTCTACAGGGCTCCTTCATAGAGAAGTTGCAGCCGTTTACAGCTAAGAAGAAGCACAATGACGAATTGCGCTTCAATCCTCCTTGCACCCACTGTTCATTATCATTTTTTCAGCGTGAGACATGGCAATGAATAACAGTATTTCTCAGCCTCAAATTCCCATTTTTAATGGTAAGAATTACGATTTTTGGAAAATTAAGATGAGAACATTGTTTTGCTCACAAGATGTTTGGGATTTGGTAGAAAATGGTTTTGTAGAACCATAGGATGAGACTGCCCATCAGGCATTAACTCGAGCACAAAAGGAAGAGCTTAAAGAGATCAAGAAAAAAGATGCAAAAGCTTTATTTCTAATCCAACAGGCACTAGATGAATCTATTTTTTCCAGAGTTGTAGCAGCAAGGAGATCCAGATCGGCATGAAAAATCTTGGAGATTACCTATAAAGGTAATACAAAGGTAAAAATTGCTAAATTGCAATCTCTTAGGAGATGTTTTGAAAATTTGCAAATGCATGATTCAGATTCAATAGACCAATTTATGGGTCAAGTATTGAATATTGTGAATCAAATTAGATCTAATGGAGAAACTATAACGGATCAGAAGATCATAGAAAAAATCTTTAGGAGTTTACCCAGCAAATTTGATGCAATAGCTGTAGCTATTGAGGAAACTAAGTATTTGGAACAATTATCAGTAGATGAATTAATGGGTTCTTTGTTAAGACATGAATCCAAAATGAATAGGAATAACAATACTTCTCTTGAGAATGCTTTCAAGTCACAAGTATCATTTGGCAGAGGTAGAGGAAGAGGAAGGTCAAACTTCAGAGGAAGAGGCAGAGGCAGAACTGGAAGGAACAATCCAGATCAAGGTAAAAATAGTAATCAAAACTACACTAATAGAGGACGTGGTAACAATCACTTTTAGCAAAGTTCACAGAGGTTTGATAAATCCAACATTCAATGTTATTACTGCAAAAAATATGGACATTATGCAAGTGAATGCAGAAAGAAACAATGAGATGTGGACAAACAGAATGCTAATTATACAAATGAATCTAGTTCTAATCCTGGAGGCTTATTTCTCACTTGTCATGTTATTCAAAAAAATGCTAGAAATATTTGGTTTTTCGATAGTGGATGCAGTAATCATATGACAGGGAATAAAAAATTCTTTGCTAGTCTTGATGATTCCATAAAATCTGAAGTGAAATTAGGAAATGATAACAAAGTGGATGTAATGGGTAAAGGTGTAATAAATGTTTTGGCAAAAAATGGTGAAAGAAGGTTTATTCCTGATATTTATTTTGTACCTGGACTAAAGCATAATTTTATGAGTGTTAGACAATTAGTACAAAAATGTTACAGAGTATCCTTTATGGATAATGTTTGCACAATACTAGACAAGTTTCCAAGTGACAAGTTGATAGGAAAAGTGGAGATGACCAAGAATCAGATGTTCCCTCTTCGAATTCAATGCATCCAAAGAGAAGTGGAAGCCCACTTCAAAACCATGCATCTAGACCAATCATGGATATGGCACTTAAGGTATGGACATTTACATTTTGAAGGTTTGAATTTGTTACAAAAAAAAAATATGGTGAAGGGCTTACCACCAATAGAACAACCAGAAAGTACATGTGAAAGTTGCATTCTGGCAAAACAACATAGAGAGAGCTTTCCATTAGGAGCCGCATATAGAGCAAAGGTAATATTGGAGCTATTCCATAGTGATTTATATGGACCAATGCAAATTCCATTATTTGGAGGTAGTACTTATTTTCTAACCTTCATTGATGACTTTAGCAGAAAGACGTAGATATATTTTATAAAAAATAAGTCTGAAGCCTTTGGAAAGTTTAAAGAATTCAAGGCTATAGTTGAAAACCAGAGTGGCCTTTACATCAAGGTACTTAGATCAGATAGAGGAGGTGAATATATGTCTAATGAATTTCAATATTTTTGCAGATATCATGGCATTAAAAGGCAATTGACTACAAGGTACACACCACAACAGAATGGTGTAGTAGAAAGAAAGAATAGAACAATCATGGAAATGGCTAGAAGCATGTTGAAGGCCAAACATTTATCAATTAAATATTAGGTAGAAGTAGTAACATGTGCAGTATATATTCTGAATAGAATCCCAACAAAGAGTGTCAGAGATTGAATTTCACAAGAAGCGTGGAGTGGTAAGAAACATAGTGTACATCATTTCAAAATTTTTGGTTGTATTGCATATTCTCTTATACCATCTAAATTGAGAAGAAAACTTGATGATAGAGGTGATAAATGCATTTTTATTGGCTATAGTGAAGAATCAAAGGCTTATAAGTTGTATAACCCCATTTCAAAGTAAGTGATTATTAGCAGAGATGTTGAATTTAAGGAAGAAGAAGCATGGGATAGTAGCACCATCACAATTGGAGCATCAATTCTATAAAATAAAGAAGAATCTGAAGAACAAAATTTGCAAGGTGATCAATCCTCTCCACAAGCAAGAACAAGCACTCTAATAAGAACACCTAGGAGCTTAGCACAAGGTGAATCATCTGGTCATGCATGTCATCCTACTTCCAATTCACAAGTAAGTGATGAATCAGATCCAAATCTTGCCAATTTAAGATCAAGATTTAAAAGTAAGAAAATGAGAAACTTGAATGAGATTTATAATCAAGAAGAAGAGAAGTTAGATCTGTGTTCAAATTTTGCTCTTTTCACTCATGATCTTATGTATTATGAAGAAGCAGTTAATGAGGAACATTGGATAAAAGCAATGGATGAAAAGATGAATGCCATTGAAAGAAATCAAACATGGGATCTAACTAATCTACCTAAAGGTAAAGATTGCATAAGAATCAAATGGGTTTATAATACCAAATTTGATGCAGATGGAAATGTTGAAAAGCACAAGGCAAGGTTAGTAGCAAAAGGTTTTGCACAAGGACATGGAATTGATTATAATGAAACATTTGCTCATGTTGCTAGACTTGATACTGTTAGAATGTTTTTAGCAATAGCTGCTCAAAATAATTAAATTGTATATCAAATGGATGTCAAATCAGCTTTCTTGAATGGTTTCCTAGATGAAGTGTATGTAAAACAGCGACCAGGTTATGAAGTGCAAGGACATGAAGAAAAAGTCTACAAATTGAAGAAGGCCCTTTATGGTCTCAAGCAAGCACTAAGAGCATGGTATAGCAGGATTGATTCATACATGACAAACAATGGATTCAGCAGAAGCAATAGTGAGCCTACATTGTACACAAAAATCAATAAAGAAGGTCAGATTTTGATTGTGTGTTCGTATGTTGATGATTTGATTTTCACTGAGAATTTGTCTATAGACACATTTAAATCAACAATGAAAAAAAAATTTGAAATGACAGATTTGGGATTAATGAAGTATTTTTTGGGCATATAAGTTGTACAATCAGACAAGGAAATTTTTATTTGTCAAACTAAATATGCAAAGGATGTGTTAAGGAGGTTTAAGATGCTAAATTGTAAACCAGCACCTACACCAGTTGCTATAAGGACCAAAATTAGCAAAGAAGACAAATGGTCTAATGTTGATTCTACAACATTCAAAAGACTAGTTGGTAGTTTGATGTATCTTATAGCTACAAGACCAGATATCATATATGGGGTCAGTTTAATCTCTAGATTCATGGAGTCACCAAAAGACTCACATTGGCAAGTTGGAAAGAGGATATGGAGATATGTGGCAGGAACAACAGAATATGGAATTTTATATTCCACAACGAATGATTTTAGTTTGATTGGTTATACTGATAGTGATTTTGCAGGTAGCATTGATGACAGGAAGAGTACTTCTGGACATGCCTTTCTTTTAGGAACATGTGTGGTCACATGGGCATCCAAAAAGCAATCTATAGTGACACTTTCATCAGCTAAAGTAGAGTATGTAGCAGCCACATCAGCAACATGTCAAGCAACTTAGATGAGGAGAATATTGACAGATTTATTACAAGCACAGAAGTAGTCAACACCAATCTTTTGTGACAACAAATCAGAAATTGCATTATCAAAAAATTATGTTTTTCACAAGAGAAGCAAGCACATTGATACAAGATTTCATTTTATCAGAGAGTTAGTAAACAATGGAGAAATCTATTTGGAGTTCTACAGATCTGAAGACCAATTGGCAGATATATTCACAAAGGCATTAGCAAATGAGACCTTTGATTATCTAAGACAAAATTTAGGCATTACAAATGTTGAAGTAGTTAGTGGTAGAAATTAAGGGGGAGTGTTAGAAACTGAAGATTAACAGGAGATAATTTCTCCACTTGATGTTTAACTGCCTCCCTTAGTTCTCATGCATGCACAACAGTTTTAAATTAGTTAGAGAATTTGTTTCAGTTTCAGTTTGCATGTAAAGACTAAAATTAGTCTTCAGTTTGTTTTTCTAATTATTGTTTGCTTTCATATCTATTTAAGAGACCCATGGGCACAGCTTTGTAATCAACAAGATCAAGAAGATCAAGAGATCAAGAAAGATCAATAAAAATTCTTGTTTTTCCAGAATTGCTGTAGCAATCTGTTTTGTCTCTCTGTTTTTATTCTGTTATGTTCTGATCTTCCTTCATTTATTATGTTTGTCCTTTTTCTCAAATTCTTCGTTTATAAGTTGTATTTCTGTTCTTTTTGGTTTAGGTAAAATTCCTTTCAAGAATATATCACAAGAATCTTGTGAATCTCATCGGCTACTGCAGACAACTTGTCAGAGCATTGGTATATGAATATATGCACTTTGGAGCATTGAAGGATCATCTATATAGTATTATTTACAAACATTTTACTATACCTAAAAATTAAATAGCAACAAATCATTCTTAAAAAATAATATCGATATGTTTTTTTTCCCTTCTTCTTCAGGCATGGCCAAATTTGAAAACCCAATTGACTGGCGTACGAGGATCCACATTGATTTATAAGCGGCACAAGGTCTTTAAAGTTTTATATATATTGTTAATTTTAATTTTTGAAAGAAAAACAAAACAAACATTTTCTTTGGTCATAAATATCTAGAAATTGAATACAATTGTTTATACATACAATTACAGGATTGCTTTACTTGCATGAAGGTTGTAGTCCTCCAATCATACACAGAGATATAAAGTATAATAATATACTTTTGGATAAAAATATGTCTGCAAAGGTAGCTAACTTCGGTCTGTCCATGCTGTTCGATAGTTGCAATAGCTATATATCCACAGTTGTCAAAGGCACCCTCGGTTATCTCGATCCTGAGTATTTTATTCTTAACTAGTTCAAAATCCTTGCTTATAAAGCATTCATACTGTTAATAACTCTGGAGATGGTTCACTCCATGACAAAAAGTTTAGAAGCTTCTGGAATACCCCCTAGCGAAGGAATAATTGAATCGGTAATTCATCAAAAATTCTAAGAAACTTCAATGTTTCTGATCATTAGATTTTTATTCATCAAAAGTCCAAAGAAACTTCAATCTTTCTGATCTTTACATTTTCATATTAACAAGAAATGTTGTAAGTTTAATTATTTTACAGGCGCGGAAGCTGCTTGTATGCGGCAGACTAGTCGACCTTATGGGTTCTTCATTGGGAAACAAATATCATTTAGCATCGGCTTGGAAATTTGCAGAAGTGGCATACACATGCGTGGAATCAAAATCGATTAATAGACCTAAAATGAGAGCAGTTGTGAAGGAACTCAATGAAGCCAAGGAACTTGCGGATCAAGAGAACACTCAATCTGAACACATTTCAGTTGAATCATTCCATATGACTGACACACCCTCAGCGAGGAAGCCATGAAATTATGTGATA
Source organism: Torreya grandis (assembly GCA_037957365.1). Lineage (NCBI taxonomy): Eukaryota > Viridiplantae > Streptophyta > Pinopsida > Cupressales > Taxaceae > Torreya > Torreya grandis. The sequence goes on from JARHVA010009701.1 coordinate 80,354, forward strand.
TATATATATATATATATATATATATATCGTATATAGCGCACTAGTTATTAGATTTCTTTTGAAATTTTATTTACTCGTAAGAAAAAGCATGCGTAAGAAAAAGCATGCTTAATCCTTGAAAATTATCTAAAGGTCTTGCTTTGGGTTATATAGAAACCAATCAAGCATCTTGCATTTTTAAAGTTTGTTATGATTAATACATTTTTTTTTAAAACTAAAATAATTTTTATATGGTTTGTCACTGATATGAATGTAACATATATTTAAATGAGCGACTTTTTTTTTAATTTTTTTTCAGCTAAAGATTAAATATTGTTATAAGTGATAATATGGTTCGAGGTTAGCATATATAATGTTTTTCATTAGGGTAAGTAGAGATTTTAAAAGGGTTCAGAGTTTTGTACAAGACAATGAGGCCTAGCAAAACTAAAAAGAACAATAAACAATAGGACAATGCAGGACAAGCTCAACAACAAGACATATAGACAAGGGGTCAAGGACCCCAAGCAGCCCAACATAGTAAAATCAGGGTGGTTTGAAACCAAATTTCTCCAAAAAACTCTTAAGTACTCATCTTGAACTTGAAAATACCCTCAAATCTCTTCTTTTTGGAAGACTTGGGACAGTCCAAAGTGTCACTTGATGTCCCAGCATTGCATTGCACCTCAGTGAAAGGATTCTCCATCACATCTCCTTTGTCCCTATTCCCATTATTTCACATATCTAGTGAAGGAGTCCTGATTCCAGCACTACTATCCTAAAAAATTCCCTTGTTTTCCATCATAGTTGCATCCACTAAGGGGAGGAGGGGAGGAGTGGGGGGCGGTGGGGGAGGATTCACTTCTTTCTCTTCTAGACATGATGTTGCTTTTTTCTACTTGGACAAGCAACATCAGAACGAGCAACTTTATGATAGCTAAAGCAAACAACATGAGAGTGTTCAAACTCAATCTGTTGAACCCATCTACCAAACTTGGATAATAAGGTAATCTTGGTAGGGAGTACCTTATCAGCGTCCACAAATAGACAAAATCTAGCAAACAGAAGGTATCTTTTAAATTTCATAACCGCATCAGTGCCAACATATTGCCCAAAGGAATTGGCAATACCCATAAATACCTCCTCATCCCAGTATTCCAGTGGGAGACTTGGCAACCTAACCCAAACTAGAAACTTCTTGCTGTAATCAACTAAAGGGTTGAAGCACGGTGACTAGTTTTGTAGGCAAAGACCATTCTTCCCAAGAAACCAAGGACCAACAAAGATCCTTGAGCAATATTTGGAGCTCAAAAAGGAAAACAAGAAGTCATTCAGTAAAGCACTCACCTCAACCTTCCCCCTCAGCCTCCAACTTCAAAGCGTCCACCTTCTAACCACATCGACATTGGGGTGATTTCTTCAAAATCTCCCAACAAGTGAGTTACAGAGCCACCCAACAACCCTTTCAATTAGTGAATCAGGGACTAAGATTCGGTTATCTGCCAAAGCCTCTCCTCAATCAGAATGAGCAACAAGTATATGAGGGAAATTAGAAATCTCCTTAGCCTGTATGTTAACCTCGAACACTACTTCAGAATCCTTCTTTATGGCACCAACAACATCTTTAGGGAGATCAACACCTGCCTTAGCAGTCCTGCCCTGCATGCTTCCTTCCCCAAACTTTTGATTAACAACTTTAGCATCCCTTGTGCAAGAAGACTGCAAACCCCCTTTTAGACCGTTATCACTGGAAATGGTGTCCATGAGCGATGCCATACCTGGAAAAACCCACGAGACAATAGGGACATCCTTACTACCCATGACCAACTTGATAGGAATGGAGGAGGCAACAATGAGTTTCTAGAGAAGAAACCCCTGTGAAAACTCGCAGCCAAGATCGCCCTTCCCAATAGAGGAGGGCTACTACGTCCTAGAAATGGAATTTTGGACCTCCAACCACAAATCCAACAGACTTTCATCCTCTTTCTCGTCAAAAGAAGTTGCCCACTCATCCTGAAACTCCTCATCTTTGCTATCTGGGTTGTCTTCATCACCTCCATCATCAACGTCCCCTACAACTAGAGACCCTAAACTGCCGCTCGATGCTCTTGCATATATAATGTTATTAGGTAGTATCAAAGAAAAATTAATAGAATCATTTTTCAATTAATTATCTTTTATTCAATTAATTAAAATTTTTGAAAAATATAAAATATTATTAATTTAAAAAATAAAAATAAAAATGATATATTAATTTTATAATTTTTCTTAAATACTATTTAAGAATATTCCTCTAAATTAAATGTAATATTAATAATGCATTATCATTAAAATTATATATCTTTAATAATATTTAATATTTCAAAACGACAGGGGACTTGTTAAACGTACACATCTGAAAAGAAGAGCTCTTGCATGGTGTGTTTCTATTGTACAAAGTAATGATTTAACGAGGACAATTTAATGAACCAGCGTCAACGATGTAATGTTTGGTTTATTTAAAATGTCACATCTTATATGGCTATATTAAAGATGTAACTTTAATATTATTTTAAAAACATTTGGAAACAAAATCAATCATTATTACAATAGGTGTGCACTAATAATTTGGTGATTTCTCAAGAATTTAATGTCCCATTTGGTCTTGATAGGTTGGATATGATGGGAGTTTCGTCTGTAACCTTGGAAGAGCAATACAATGTATCAAACAATGTTCGCGTGTTTTTCTTATCCATTGACCCTCTTAATCCTAGTTCCATTGCAAGTTTAAAACAAATGCACCGCATAAGAAATTATAGTATGTCTACTACCCATTATTCCGAGTGCAACCTTGTCTCCATACTTGTATCAGGTGGCTCATTTTTAAAAGGGGTCTAAATTATTTAAAAAGTAATGTAACCGATATAAAATCGCTATATGTTTTATATATACAAAATTGTTCAAGACCAAATAAAAGAAAAAAGGAAAGAAGAAAGAAGATTATTATGTATTTGTATAATTATTATAATTTAAGAATTTTTTTAGATGGGCATGTCTAAATAAGATGTATACTATTTTGTGATTTTTAATAATTATTATATTAGATACATGAAATAATTTGGTTCATCTTTAGTCTTTATAATTTATATAAGACTATGTTTAGCTTCACCTTTATCTACATCATTCACCAACATAACTACATGATCTAGTTAAGATAGTTATGCCAAAGTTACAAAAAGTTTATTAAAGTATATAAGAATTGTTATGTATATATATGCTAAAGAAAGTGTTCATGTATAAGTGATCTAGTAGCTAAAAGTTATCATAAATATTGGCGGTTATTATAATCTACAAATTAGATTTAATTCATTCAGTTTTCTATAATTCAATAAAAAATATTTAATAACATTATTTAATATTATGTAATTCAATAATTGCCATTACAAATAAATATAAACATAACAACACATACATATTATGAATAAATTAATATATTAGATTCTACCACTTCCCTATTAATTTGTTTGTTCTAGATATTTAGTGGGTATACCAATAAAATTTTAATAAAGATCTGTTGGCATCAAAATTTGTCTAGAGAACAAATATATGTTTCTCATCAATATTCATGGGGAAACATCCCTCTCCTATTGACAAGGGGAGCTACCATTAATGAAAACCAAAACAAATGTGGTAAAAGAAAATATTTATAATAAAATGAGATTTTTCATGGGGTTGTATTTTTAACCCTAAAATACAGAAGGTAATAGAAAATAATTAAAATATAAGAGATAGAAAAAAGAGATAATTATATAGAATTATATAAGAATGATAATTCCAATGAGTGAAACTCATAAGGTAGACAAAAATATCACATAGGAGGATGGTTTTACTAAAGAGGAAATATTTATCACTCAATGGGTTAGGAAATACATCTATGTATTCACATGAACCCATGACATACACTAAAATAATTATTTATCGTTGATAAATGGAATATTCAACTATTTTGTATTTGCTTGTAAAAACAAGTAAACATACTAATTTTACCCCCATCAAGATTTCACTATAATGGAAACAACATATGTAGGTTTAAAAAACAAACACTATGAAAAAAAGTCCAAGTTTGACTAGTTTATAACAATTTGAAATAACATTTTGAAATCAAAGATCAAAATACATGTAGATATTAAACACATGCACAATCTACAAATAAATTCTAAGTTTGACTAGTTTATAACAATTTGAAATAACATTTTGAAATCAAAGATAAAAATACATGTAGATATTAAACACAAAGTTTGAAAATTTTCCTTTTATTGATCTTTGTCAGGTTGTATATACAATCTCCTCTTCAAAAGCATACTAAAAAGTCTAACAATCAAGAAAATATAGAAATAAGTCCCTAACTCATATTTATAAGTTGAAATGGGTGGTTATGGAGTGTAACCACCTTCTTTTTACCTTTTTAGGGGTCTGTAATAAAACATTAGCTAATTTACGTAACTTTTAACTTTTAAAAACACTTTAGTTTGCACAACTTACAAAAATGTGTTGTTCTCACACAACTTGTAAAATTATAACGAAAAAGATCACAACTTGCGAAAGTGCACAGACAAATTAACACAACTCCAAATTGTAAAAAGAACTTAGTACATTTGTATGACTTTATAATGTGTGAATTAACTAATACAAGAAAGTGCAATGACAATTATTATAATGACTTAGGAAATACAAGTCTATGGGGAAATTCAAATTCTAATGTAGAATTATCCTTTATCATCTTCACTGATGACTATTTGTATCTCTAATTTTATAGGATGCAGTTTCTTCTTCTGATATTCATCGAACCTTTGTGTGATTTTCATTACTTTTTCTTCATTTGAACCATTTTAATATGTATAAGCTATTACTACATCATAATATAGGTTCATCATCTTCTATGTTGTTTTTTTTTAACCTCTTAAACATTGCATTGAGGTTATGAAAATTATTATGATACTTGATCAATATTTGAGTCGACTAACACTCGAATGTACAATTTAGAGTTAAGATTTTTGAAATATTATTCTTGAATTGATTAATAAAGGTCTTCTCAGAAACTAGCTTCCCATCATTATCAATGATTTTGCATTTCAATTTTTCTACCCGTTACAATATTTCAAGGAGAACATCGCCTCCTATTGACTTAGGGTTACCAAATTTATTAACACTTTATTTAACAATGCATAATCTAAATTTAACATCTCCAAAAAACTTGGTCAGATAGACAACTTCATCTTTTCAGATAGCATTTACTTGAATGAGGTCATCTGGAGAGGTAAAAGAGAAATATTTTAGCATATGAAGTAGTTCACTCCATTTCTATACCTCTTTTTCATATTTGTTTTTATCTTTAATTGGTTGATCATATTTTGATTGGATCTTAGAACACATGACCATTGTTGTTTGAAGATTAGTGATGCCTTGTTATAGAAGCTTCTTAGACCATTCTTTTGTTTTATCCATATGGCCAATTTCTTCCCAACCATTTAGTGTCTCAATATCAGAAATGTGACAAACAACTAAATGGTATAATTGAATAGGTTTTACCAATTTATGAACCATACATGTTAGTGTTTCAAGTTTTTGTTTGGGTTGTTCTTTAATTATTTTATCTTAGTCCATTTTATCAAACAACGTGCCAAATGTAGATTGAGAATTTTATTTCATACCTTCCCTTCTAATGTTTCCCAGATGGACATTTGTGATTTGATAATTTTAATCTTCAACATTGTCCTTATTATTTTATCTTAGAAGAACTACCACTTCCACATATATTTCTCCTTTTTGATTTATAATTATTCTTGAGACTATTTTAGGCTTCTTCATTGGATGAGGATGGATAGTTGCTATGATGATAAAATTAATTTCTTGTGGCTACTTAATCTTTTTTCTTTTCTTCACAACTTCATTTAATGAATAAAGAACTTCTATATTAGGCGATTGATGCACAAGAGTGGTGTCAGAGTCATTTTGAGTTTTAATATGAGAAATAGGAATTTATAAACCTTGGGAACCCTCTAACACAATTTTAGTTTCTTCTTTTCCTATTGTATCAAATATTAAGTCTATATCAAAAGCTAAAAACTATTGTGTCGTATTGGTTACCAGATTTTGAGGCTCGGAAAGACTATCAAGAGGAAATTCTTCTTAAAAATAAATGCTTGGAGTACTTGGGATTTTTTCACCTAATTTTATTATTTAAAACTTAAGTGGTTTTTTTTTACTAGAACAACTTCTATGATAGTTTCAACTTTTATTTATACTTCTATTTCTTCTTAATCCTTATTGGTTCCTTTCATTGAAGATGTTCATATCTCTATTTGATTTTGTAGATGACCATTTCCTAAATTGGTATCATTCATAGGAGGAGGATATCCTTCTTTATCAACATTGATTCCTTTGCTTTTAAACCATTTGAGATTTCTGTCGAGCACACCTTGAGTTCTATTAATGAGTGAAGTATATTCTTTCTTGTGAAATGTACTCTTGGAAGAGGTTTTGATTCAATTTCATCCTTCCCATAGATGTGATCCAATACATATTCATCATATACCAATTTTTTCTTGATCTCCAATATGTAAAATATAATTACAAGTTTCAAAGTGAATGATGACTAATCACTGATTCTCACATCTTTCTCATCATCACAACCCACATAGTCTTTAAAATGATGTATATGTTGATATGAAGAACTAATAATATTCTGAATTAGGCCCTTAGAACTAAATTAATTTTGAATTTTGAATGATCTAATAGTAATTTCAGTCATTTCTTCATAAATAAATTTTGCTTTAGCCAAAGAAGCACAAGTGTATCTACTAATAGAAATAAGAAATTTTATTGTAGATTTGTGTTTATAAGATAATAACTTGTATGTTTCAGTCAACTTTCTAACAAGTTTGATAAATTCCCTCCATCATCAACATATCTTAGGAGCATGTATGGAGCAATTTTACATCCACAAATTCTTAGGTAGGTGAATTGTAGACACTGTATAAACCAAGCTCCCCATCTGTAAATGTATGTGGAAACTTGAATTGATATCCTCAGATTATAAGGTTCTCATTCAAACATTTGGATCACATATTACAAGAGTGCCTCATTTACCCTGTATAAATGAATTGCACATTCCTTCAATGAGAGATGAGAATAGAAATTATAAAATTTGGCAGTCTGCATATCACCCACTATAATCAAAACAATATACAATCTTATCTTGATGACAACATAGAAAATATAAGAGGTCATGTAGAATTTAGAATTTTTATTGACCTCTAAAAGTTGCTTGTGAATTGAATCATTGATCAACTACCCCCAATTGATATTCTCCTTGCTCTGGTGGATGATCCATATGTACATGTACATTCATGTTTGGAAATTTCATGCAACTAGGCTCCCTACTACGCTATGCAAGAGTGTGATCATATCATTTAATTCATTCATTAACTCAAATATAGAAAGCCTAGTTGACATATATCTTAGTTTAGTGAACAATTACTTGATGACCCACTTTGAACATGAACTAGTAGTAGAATCCCAAAATTGTTGACAAGATGCAAGAGTTAATTTAATAATTGCTTGTCTATTGGGTAGATACAGTATAGGATTAATATGATATGAAATTATGCATAGGATACATTCTCCATTTGGATTCCTAACTTCACTTTTCTTCTGCATTGGAATGCTTAGCCATTGTTGACACTAATTTTGGACATTATATTAAAAGAGGAAATGCAGCTTCTTGAGCCAATCCACTATCATGGATGCTTTGTCCATATTTTGGTTCGCGTACGCCATTGATTATATTCCATAATTATTCCATATAAATGTGTCTAAAATTAGTATTTTTTATTTCTTAAATATTTAAGTCTAGGTATGGGGGTGAAACCACACCTTGAAATTGAGATTTCATATTTTTGTCATCTTCTAATTTGAGACTCTTTTTGAAAAGAGTCTTATTCGAAATTATTTTCTTTTGAATCTCCTCCGTAATTAGGGTGAATAATGTTGACATTTGACAAAAATCATCTACATGAGATAAAAACTAGAATCTGAAATGACCTTGTGAAAGAAGACAAAAATCTAAATATGCTCTAGCAAGCTGTAGATTTTAGGATATACATATTTGACAAAAATCACCTACATGAGATAAAAACTAGAATCTGAAATGACCTTGTGAAGGAAGACAAAAATCTGAGCGTGCTCTAGCAAGGCTTAGATTCTAGGATGTGCATATATATGCAAATAATGGAGTTCGCGGGACTATTTAATAAAGGGTTAGAATCTGATATTTTAATTACTAGGGTGTCAGAGTCTGATAGGGTGTTTGACATGATGTCAGAATCTAATAAGATGTTCGACAGGGTCTCAATTCCCAACAAGTGTACAAATAAATTTTAAAAATATGATGACGTGCTTAGCAGGGGAGTCAAATCTAATGAGGGTTCAAGTAATTTGTGGGATCCGATGACTAATTGGTTATCCTTCAGAATCGGATAGTGTGTAGAACAAGAGTAAATCCTGAAAAGTAATGTGGGAGATTTTGATTTTGAGGGGGTGCGTTGAAGATGCTTTGAAAAAATCTCAAGTAAATGACCAAGCGTTGAGGAAACAGTATAAAAATCAATGTCGAAGTTGAAAAACTATAAATCCTATCTCTAATCTCAATCAATGAAAACCTTAGGATGTCAAAGACTATGGAAATGCCAAATTCACAAATGGGAGCGATGAGGAATGGAAGTTGCAAAAGGTTAGGAGCGAATGATAGGCATAATTAAAATAATGGAGGCATATATTTAAAGACAAAAAATTCGAGCATGCGAGGGCCAAGGGTGGAGTAATGATGTAAAAATGGAGATGCGTGAGCAAGCATCAGGATCTGGAAGTGTTTGAAGAGGCATTGGATCCGAAAGAATGTTTTAGCACACGTCAAACTGTAGAAGTATGCTTGGCAGGTGGTCGGGATCTGGAAAGTGTTTTAACACCTGTCAAGTTTTGATGTGTGTTCAAACACGTCAGGTTCTAACCACTAATTAAATAATAGTCATAATTCTGTTAGTTGTTTGGCATTCTTTCAAAATCTGACAAGCCTGATACACTTAGTCAATTTTTTTCATTTTCTCAAATTTGTTTTTAAACATTTGACTAATTACTGATTTTTTATAAAGAATATCCTAGGTAATAAATTTGAATGGGAATGATAACTTTGATCAATTCTAGTTTAAATTAATTGTTTGTGGTTAAAGTTATTGACACTATTAGCTTTTTGATTTTCGTTTAAAAATTGGGATAACAAAATTAAAATATACACGATGGTCATATGAATATTATGTTTTGTTGACTTATTTATTCAAACTTTATATTTATTAAAGATAGTGTCACATCACAATAAATGATGTGTATAATGTTTGTTATATCACCTCTAAAATAGGGTCAATGTCATACTACCATTAAATATAACTGAATACTATTGAAGAGTTTGATAAGTAATAGGTGCTTACAAACTATGTTAGCACTTTGCACTTAACACTGTCATCTATTGAATATTTAAATACACAAAATAACTATTATTAATTAAATTAAAATTACAAGAAGTAATTACAAAATAATAAATTTATATTTTCATGTTTATATTATTTAAACAATATTAATATTTTCAAGCTCAAATTATTAAAACAAGATTACATCATAAATTTACATATAAACTTGAGTAAAAACAATTCTCAATACAAATGTAGAGACTAATTGCTATGTAGCCCATATTATAATTATATGGTTTATTTCATTCCTATATAAAAAAAATGAATTGTAAAGACATCATAATTCACACATGTAAAAATACATCCATCATTTTATTGACTAGATTATATTAATGTACTTCTATGATTAAAATAGGTCCAACAACTTTTAAACCATAATTAACATAGAATATACCATAGGAATGTTTAGTGTCCGCTTACAATTCTTTAAAATAAATGCAAAAAAAGTAGAGAAATATGTGCTCTCAACTTTGGCAAACATGTTATATTTTATCATCTTATATATAGTGGTTTTAAAAAACTAATGTTAAGGAAGGTTCCCATTTTCCTCAGAGGAATTTATTGGTAAACTTATTTGATATATTGATTTTTTAACTTTAATAAATTATTTTATACAATTCATATATCCTCTAGGTTTATTTTTGATATTGTTAAGAAAAGACTCTTTTCAATAGTATCATTTGTTTATTTTACCATTCTTACTACATTTGTATGTAGAACTTCTCCTACCTTACATTACTCTCTATTTAATCCTTTTTTGTCTCCATAGACAAGCTATAAATACCATTAAATAGTAATAATGGTATTTATAGCTTGTCTATGGAGACAAAAACGTATATCACAAGTCAAGAACACCAACCGTCCATGGGCAGGTATTTTTAAAACCTTTTAAATTAATTTACATATATAAATGCCTTTTTTTATTATTGAGAAATATTTTCCTAATAACCTTTGTTACAGATGATGAAAATCAAAATGAATATCATAGACTCACCATGTAATACACAGAGGAATATATTAAAATGGCTACAAATAACTATTCAACTAACATTCGTAAGGGCGGCTTTGGATTAGTTTACTATGTTAGACTTTCAGGTTATGATTTATGTAGGTTAAAGTGATGTTGAGTCTGAGTTTTATAATAGTACAGATCATACAATTATTTAATAATTAGTTTAATTTTTAGTTAAATTATTTTTTGAATAATAAAGTCATAGAAAGGCTGAAAATAAGTTAAGTTTATTTTCATGTAAGTTATTTTAATTTTTATTAATTAAATAATTTTCGATTGATTTATTTATTTTTTAGAAAAGCATGTTTACATATAATTTAAAAAATATATTGTAATTAATCTTTATTATAAAAGAGAATTATTCGAATAATTTGAAGATGCAATTTTGTTTTAACTATTCTAATTGTTTTCTGGTTATGTTGTTAGTTTCTTATTTTCTAGCTATGCAATAGCTTATTTTTATATATTTAAAAGTCATCAATTGGTATCATAGCTTGGTTTAGGTTATTTTTTGTTTCAAATATTTCTAAAAATTAATTATGTCAAATTCTAGTAATCTTCCCATTCTAAAATTTAGTGAAAATGATTATGATTATTGGAGTGTTAAAATGATGACTCTTGACAGAAAAAAACTTATAGGATATTGTACAAACTAGTTATGATGAACCAATTGATGAGTCCATTGTTCCATCTAATGACAAGCAAGCCAAGAAGAAAGCTAATAACATGAACTTAAAAGCTTTATTTCATATTCAAATAACTTTAGACAAGAGCCTATTTTCTAGAATTATAGGTGCAAAGACAGCCAAAGATTCTTGGAAGACTCTACAATAAGTTTATCAAGGTAATGAGCAACTCAAAGTGGTTAGATTGTAAACATTAAAGAGAGAATTTGAGAATTTAAAGATTCAAAACACTGAAAATATGGGTGACTTATGTGTAAGAGGAAAGGATGTAGTCAACAAGATGGATACACTTGAAGAAATGTTGAACAAAGAGGTTGTGGTAAAAAGGCGTTAAGATATTTAACACTAAGGTGGAATAATATTTCCATCATTATTGAAGAAGGTAAATATTTGACTAATCTTGAGTTTGATCACCTGGTTGGATTTCTTGGTTACATGAAGAAAAACTAACAAACACATTAAATGAATGTGATGAGAAGGCTTTTGCCTCAAAATTAAAGACCAAAAAGAATGAAGGTGCTAACACTAGAAATAATAATAGTCATGTACAAGTCAAAAAAATATTAAAATCAATCAAGGACAAGGTAAACACATGAATTATAATTATTTAATAAGATACAATTATTCAATAGGATACAGAGGAAGAAGTAGTGATTCAGCTGCAAGAGGAAGAGCTAGAGGTAAATTAGATAAGAGAAAATTTCAATACTATTATTATCATGGGTATGGTCACTTTGATTAGGCATGTAGATTAAAAGTAGGAAATGAAAATAAAAGTGCTAATTATACTAATGAGGATGGTGATGTCTCATGCAAATTATTCATTTCATATGACAAAGCTAAAAATAATCTTAATGAGGTTTGGTATGTTGATTCAGGGTGTTCTAATCACATGTTAGGGAATAATGTATTATTTTCTACAATGGATAGAATTTTCAAACAAATATCAAACTTGGTGATGACAAATCTTAAGAGGTTGCATCAAAAGGAACTTTGAAGATGAATACTACATAAGGTAAAAAAAAGTATTAATGATATTTATTATAATCCAAAGTTGAAACCTAATTTTTTGAGTGTTAGATAATTATGTGAAAAAAACTATAGTGTATTTTTTGACAATAAGCAATGGGTGATATATAAAAACAATCAATGAAATAAGATTGTTACAATTGTATCTATGTCTAAGAATATAATGTTTCCATTTAAGTTTGGAGAGCATACTAACGACCTTGTAATTATGATGTATGAAGATAAAAGTTGGTTATGGCATCTTAGGTATGGATACTTGAATTTTCAAAGTTTGAAGTTACTAACATCACAGGAATTGGTTTATGGTTTTCCAAACATTTAAGAGCACAAGTAATTTTGTGAAGGATGTATTAAAGTCATACATGCAAGATACAAGTTTTCAAAGATAGTGCATGGACGGCTTATCATCTACTTCAATTTCTTCACTCTGATATTTTTGGTCCTATAAAAATAAAAAGTTTGGATAAGTCATTATGTTTCATGAAATTTATTTATGATTATTCAAGAAAGTGTTGGGTTTATTTTTTTAAGAAAAAAATGAAGCATTTGATACATTTAATTTATTTAAATCCCTTGTAGTAAATAGAAGTGGTTATAGAATAAAGTGCTTAAGGACTGACAATGGAAGTAAATTTTATTCAAAATATTTTATGAATTATTATGATTTTAATGGCATCAAAAGGTAACTAAGAACTACCTACACCTCTTAATAAAATGGTGTGGTTGGAAGGAAGAATCATATAGTGGTTGAAATGGAAATCAACATATTACAAACAAAGGGATTGAACAACTCTTTTTAGGGTGATGTAGTTACTACAATAGTATATATTCTCAATTGAAGTCCCACTACTTCACTTGAAAAGATGGCTTCATATGAAGCATGGTATGAAAATAAGCCTAATGTCAAATATTTTAAAGTTTTTGGTTATTTATATTATGTTCATGTAGCTGATTATAGAATTAAAAAATTAGATCCAATAAGTGAGTCTTGTATTTTTTTGGGTACAATGATAAAAGTAAAAGGTTATTGGATTTATAATCCTATCACTAATAGTGTACTTGTGTCAATAGATGTTATTTTTGATGAGGGGGGAGTTTATGGTCATGATAAAGATAAAGACAATATTGAGAAGTCTAAATCTGATTTTATTTATGGTAATTATGATGATATTGCTAATGAGCAACCCACTAGTACTTTAGTACGAAGTGCTACAAGTCCATTAAGTAGCCCCTCATTTAGTACATGTATTCCAAGCATAAATCTAGCTTCAAGTATAATACCATTAAGTATTCTCTCATTTCGTGCATGAATTCCAAGCACAACTCCAGATTCATGTCCTAGTTCTTCAAGGAAGATAAAAATATTGAGTGAAATTTATCAGTGTACAAGAAGCCAAACACATGATGAATGTCCAAGAGGTGAGACAGTAAATTATGCTTTAATTACAAAAGCTAATTTTGAACTATCATGTTTTTAATATTCATGTACTAAACATGTTTGGGTGTAATCAATGCAATAATAAATGGATTTCATTCACAAAAATGATACTTGGTAGCTTATATAAATTTCATATGATAAGAAGTGTATTGGTACTAAATGGGTCTACAAAACCAAGAATAATAGTGATACTAGTCATGAAAGTCACAAGGTATGTCTAGTTGCAAAAGGTTTCACTCAAATATATGGCATAGATTATGAAGATACTTTTGCACCAATTACAAGTCAAGAGACCATTAGAATGGTGATTTCACTAGAAACTCAAAAGATATGGAGCATACATAACATGGATGTGAAAAGTACATTCTTGAATAGGTACTTAGAAGAGGAAATCTATGTAGTACAACCATAAGGTTTTTTAGTCCAAGATAAAGACAACCAAGTCTACAAGTTAAAGAAGGTCTAATATGGCCTCAAACAAGCATCCAGAGCATGGTATACCAAGATTTATTGATATTTTTAGCATAATGGATTCAAAAGAAGTAGAAGTGAGCCTACTCTTTACTACAAGCAACAAGGTAAAGATATCCTTATTACAAGTTTGTATGTTGATGATTTTTTGTATATGGACAAATTTTTAAGATGAAAGATGAATTAAAAATTGCTATGGTGAATGAATTTGAAATGAAAGATTTAAGTCTCATGAAATACTTTTTATAGATGGAAATTCATCAAAGTAAAAATGACATTCATTTGTCAAATAAAGTATGCAAATTATATGTTGAATAAATTCAATAGGTTGATTGTAAACTAGTCTCCACTCCAATTATTCATGGAGTTATTCTATGTAGTAAAGATGATGCTAAAAAAGTTAATGAGACAACTTAAAGAAGTATTGTTGGAAGTTTAATGTTTCTAAATCACACAAGACCAAATATTATTTATTCAATTTCTCTTGTATCAAGATATATATATCTAATCCATCTGAAATCTATATGAAGGTAGCTAAGAGGATTTTGAGGTAAGTGAAAGGTACTATTGGATTTGGTATTCATTATTATACTCCAAAAAAGTTTGAATTTTTTGGTTTTAGTGATTTTGATTGGGGAGGTAGTTTGGATGACCAAAAGTCAACATATGAAAAATGTTTTTCACGTGGTTATGGTTTGGTTACATGGAGCTCAAAGAAGCAAAGTTTAGTTACTTTTTCATGCACAAAAGTGGAATATATTGTAGTCACTTCAGTAGATACATAAACATTATGGATCTCAAATGTTTTATAAGAAACCAAAGAGAAGGAACATCAATTTATAGTGAATCTTTGTGATAATGTAAGTGCTATTAAATTATCCAAGAATCAAGTACATCACAATAGGTCAAAGTATTTTGATTTGAAGTATCACATTATTCAAAAATTTAGTTTAAAAAAAGAGATATAATTGAAGTATATAAATACACAAGAACAAGTTGTAGATATCTTCACTAAATTTGTTGCAAAAATTTAGTTATTTTTCATCTATAAAAGTAGAATATATTGCAGTCACTTTAGTAAGTACACAAACATTATGGCTCCTAAAGATTTTAAAATAATTTGGAAAGAAATAACATCAACCTACAATATTTTTTTGTGATAATATAAATGCTATTAAATTATCTACAAATCGAGTGCATTAGAACATGTCAAAGCATTTTATTTTGAAGTATCACTTTATTCAAGATTTGGTTTATAAGAAAGAGATATAATTGAAGCATATAAACACCTAAGAACAGGTTGAAGATATCTTCACTAAAGTTGCTACAAAAGTTCACTTTTTGAAACTTCGATATCAAATTGTTAGTTCACTCAACATCAAGGGGAAGAATGTTGATTAAAATGTTATTAAACCTGAGTTCTACAGCAATATAAATCATACAATTATTTAATAATTAGTTTGATTTTTAGTTAAACTATTTTTAGTATAAGAAAGCTATAGAAAGACTTAAAATAAATTTTGTTTATTTTCATGCAAGTTGTTTTTATTTTTATTATTTAGATAATTTTAGAATGATTTATTTATTAGAGAAATATGTTCACATGTAATTTGAAAAATATATTGTAATTAATCTTTATTGTGAAAGAGAATGATTCAAATAATTTAAAGAACCAATTTTGTTTTGGCTGTTCTTATTTTTTTTCTAGTTATGTTGTGAGTTTCTTCTTTTTTGTTTATGCAGTGATTTATTTTTATATAATTAAAAATCATTAATGTTGCCGTCAAATACTTACAGCTGACTCTGACCAGGGGCAACGAGAGTTCAGGGGCATGTCTCACAAATATTAGATGGATTTATTATGTTTGTCCTTGTCATCAAATTCTTCATTTATAGGTTGTATTTCTGTTCTTTCTGGCTTAGGTGAAATTCCTTTGAATAATATATCACAAGATTCATGTGAATCTCATCGGCTAATGCAGACAACCTGTGAGAGCATTGGTATATGAATATATGCACTTTGGAGCATTGAAGGATCATCCATATGATATTAATTACAAATATTTTACTACACTTAAAAATTAAATAGCAACAAATCATGCTTTAAAAAAAAAAAAAATGGGTAAATCTTTGTTTTTGTTTGTTCGTTTTTCAGGCATGGCCAAATTAGAAAACCCAATTGGTTGGCTTACGAGGATCAACATTGCTCTACAAGCGGGACGACGTTTTTTATGTTTTATATGTATTGTTAATTATAATTTTTGAAAAACAAAATAACTTTTCCTTTTGTCATAAATATGTAGAAATTGAATACAATTTTTTATACAATTGCACGCTTGCTTTACTTGGATGAGGGTTGTAGTCCTCTAATAATAAACAGAGATATAAAGTGTACTAATATACTTTTGGATAAAAAAAATTCCGCAAAGGTAGCTGACTTTGGTCTGTCCAAGCTGCTCGACAATTGCAAAGCAAACCCTCCGTTATCTTGATCCTGAGTATTTTATTCTTAACCAGTTCAATTTCCTTCCTTATTAAGCATTCATACGGTTTATAACTCTGGAGATGGTTGACTACAATACTAAATGTTGGAAGTTTTTGCAGGTACATTAAAACATCGTCATGAATCGAAAAAAGCGATGTCTATAGTTTTGGAGTACTTCTATTGGAGATCATCTCTGGAATACCCCCTAACAAGGGAATAGTTGAATCGATAATTCATCAAAAGTTCAAAGAAACTTCAATGTGTCTGATCTTTAGATTTTCATACTATCAAGAAATGTTGTAATTTTAATTATTTAAAAGGCACGGAAGCTGCTTGCATGTCGCAGGCTAGTCGACCTTATGGATCCTTCATTGGGAAAGCGATATAATGCAGCATCTGCTTGGAAAAGCAGAGGTGGCATAAACATGCGTGGAATCAAAATCAATTAATAGACCTAAAATGAGTGCAGTGGTGACGGAACTTGATGAAGCCAAGGAACGTAGGGATCAAGAGAACGGTCAATTTGAACATATTTCAGTTCAATCATTCCATATGACTGACACACCCTCAACGAGGTAGCCATGAAATTAGGCGAATTTCATATATATACATATGATAAATATTAGCCCACAAATTAGATATCTTTTGAAAAAAAAATTTACTCATAATTAAAAACATGCTTAATCCTTCAAAATCTTCTTAAGGCCTTGCTTTCGGTTGTATAGAAACCGATCAAATATCTTGCATTTTGAAACCTTATTATGATTAATATATATTTTTCTCCACTAAAATAATTCTTATATGACTTGTCATTGATATGAATATAACATATACCCAAATTATTTAGGTAGGTATGTATGTGGTAAAATATTTTATGACATTTTGGTCAAGATTTAAATATTGCTGAAAGGGATCACATGGCTCGAGGCTAACATATATAACGTTATTATGACTCTAGGATTTATTTCGTTCCTATGGAGAAACAATGGATTGTACGGATGTCAAGACACACACACACATCCATAATTTTATTAACTAAATTATATTAATGTCGCTCTAAGACTAAAATAGGTCTCACAACTTTCAAACTACAATTAGAATAGAATAGACGATAGGGTCGTTCAGCAATTCTCAAAAATACATTCCGAAATGTAGAGAAATATGTGTACTCAAATTTGGCAAACATGCTATTGTTGATCATCTTATATATGGTTGATCTAAAAACCTAAAGTTTGGAAAGTTTCCCATTTCTCTTCGAGGTTTTTATCGACAAGTTTATTTGGTGCATTTACTTTTTAATTTTAAACAATTATTTTATATAATTTGTATGTCCTCGTGCATTTATTTTTATATGTTAAACACATAATTTTTGTAAAAGATTCTTCTTGATAATATTTTTTATTTTTTATTTTATCATGTTTATTACATTTGTTTTTAGAACTTCTCTTAGATATTCTTTATTTGACCCTTTAAGCCCTCTAATTACATTTGACATTTTTATAAATTTATTTTTTCTCAACCTTAAGTTTAGTTGCACATATTTTTATGCTATTATTCAAGTGGCACCTTTATTTTTCCCGAGATGGAAGCAATAGTCGCCATTTCTACCCTAAGTAGAAATGATATCTATCCTTTCTATCTTTCATCATTTTTTGGTTCTTTTACCCTTTTGTTGGACTCTAAGTATCTTTATTGTCACTTAAAGATATTTTATAGAGTTATCCTAAGTGCCTATTATGTTCTAAAGCATCATATTTATAAAAATACTTCCCAACCCATTTCGTTAAGCATTAAGTATCAAGTATCAAGTATCGGTCATACAAATAATCATAGGTTCATAATTTATGTTTGATTTAACCCTTGACATACCCTTTTTACACCTATGATAGAGTCACCATAGATACTTCAATATTTTTGCATCGTAATCTTCTAGCAAAAGGAGGTTTTTAGGAAAATTAGATGTTGCTCCATCTTCATATTTAAGGAAGAGGAGGTACAAGCCCTTTTTTATATATAAATTGAATTAACAAAAAAATACGTGATTTATAATTCCAACATATAAGGTATGTAGTAAAACTCTAAAAATGGTTTCCCAATCCATAATGTTTATTTTGGATCAGTTGATGAAAACATTGTTCAAGAAGAAGGAAGAAGACAACATTTATGTAATCTACTCATAAAATTATAAAAATAAAAACATAAACATCTAATAAATCTAGATGGGAGGTGACATGTGAAAAATTACAATATGTAAATGGAAAGTTAATTAATAATTTTAATGACTATCCCATCGAGGTGGAGGATTCATCTAAATAGTTTAATATTATGTTATGCCTTTGTCTTTCTATTGAGATCTGTATAAATTGTTTCTAAAGATTTGTTGAAGTTTAGATAAAGCTTGTGGTTTTTTATTTTCCTACTAGATGTTGACTTGTTAGTTTTGTTTGGTTTAGTGATTTATTATTATATCCTTCTGCTATGTAAAGGTTTTAGGATCTTGTCAAAACTGACCTTTTTACCATTACCCCCATATATATATATATATATATATATATATATATATATATATATATATATATATATATATATATGATATAATATTAGATCGGGTCAGTGGTCATACTGATTTACACTTTCTCATTTTATAAAATATCACTTTATGAATAAAATTGTATCCTTTGTTGATTTTATTGTAATACGAATCTATGCTTAATGTGTGACTTAAATCAGTGTTGCATTATCATTTATGCATGAATAAGACATTGACATCTTGGAGTCTATCTTGTAGCTTCCATTAAACTATGATTCTAATTTATTGACACTTATAGAAAAATAAACTAAGTTTATAAAATATGAAAATGCCTTACTCAGAACCCTGGAAGAAAGGGAGAGGCCATCAAAACATGAAAATAGTGAAATATCTGAATCTGAGTTGTGCGGTGTTGGTGAGGGGCAATGACCAGGTATTTTAGGTGATATCATACAAGAGGGGGCACATATAAAAATATAATATAATATAATATAATATAATATAATATAATATAATATAATATAATATAATATAATATAATATAATATAATATTTTACTGGCATATTACCATTTTGAAGATAAGAATATGTATGTATGATAACATATGGATAACAATTATCTAGAATAAATTACACAAAAATTTAAGGGAGCACTAGTTAGGAAAAAAATGTTTAGACGGATTATGAAAATGAATATCAGAGCATTATGGATTAATGCTTCATACATAAAAGATGAGATAAATTTAGCGGTGATGGATTTCAAGTGATGTACGATATCTAATTTATGTTCTTTTTCCTATATAAATCCATAATTTATAAAAAAAAATTACATCCCTTTTGACACAACTTACACACAACATAGATCCTAATATTATACATATAAAATTATCATAACACTTAATTATATTATGTATAGACTAGTGTGGATCTGAGCCATGTCCATCAAAATACCCAAAATTGGTAGTGTTTATAGTCTTGGAAATAATTTTACCTTTCGTCCATTCACCGAATAAAGATAAATAATCACTAATTTATGAATAAAATGGTTGTTATCAGTGTAACTAAGAATGAAAATGGAAAAATATTAGAAATGTATGTATCCATATCCATTTTCATTTGATATAATACATAGATTGAATAGATTATTATTTTTATTTAGTTAAATCATTTAACTTATTTATTTAATTAATTTTAGACTCATTTAAGTTGAAACGTGGTGCATTGTATACATTTTAAAAGGATCCATTTGACATCAGATAGATGTTTCCATTGAGATGACACATGTTTTAGTCATGTGTTATGTAACTGAAATATTTTGGTGGAACCTATATCAATCATTGATGGATGTGGTATGTCACTTAATTTTGCACATGTATCTTTATAGGATTTTCCCTCTTACTATCACCATCTAACTCATACTTTAAATCTTTAATTTTTTTCATGTTTTCTATTTCCTTTCCCTTTCCCACTACTTCGTACCTGCCCAAAATCACTATGATACAAAATGTCTCTTCATCACACAACTCATTTACTTGCCATTATAATGAAGACAAAACCTTATTTTCCATTATTGTGTCCACTAAAAATATCATATTATTATTTATTAACACTTCTTACACAAAAGGATAGGTGGGGTTAGCAATCATGAGTTTTGAGTTAGGTACAACTACATATTTACATTTTTTCAATTTCAAAAAAACCCACTTTACTATAACATAAATTAACATCCATTTTTGTGTAACTTCCACCTTTAAGGCAAGTGTGTGATAAATATAATGTGTGTCATAAATAACTAACAATAAAAATCTAAAATATTTCATTGTTATTAGTATGTGTAATAGTACTATAATCAACAAATATTCAATAATTACTTTCCTCTCAACCACACAACATTGGTATTTATGTTTATCATTTTTTAAAACCTAAATATCATATTACATTGGTCAATTAGATTTTATAAGAGGTGTATTTCAATGAATAAGCCTTTTTCATTTTTCATCTAATTGATTTTAGAGTCATAGAATTAGGTTTTAAATAATTAAGTCAGTCAAAGACATCAGTATATTAATAAATAGATAATTATATGAGATTTTATGTGTGTGTGTGTGTGGGAGTGTGCGTGTGTGTGCGTGCGTGCATGCGTGTGTGTGTGTGTGTGTGTGTGTGTGTGTGTGTGTGTGTGTGTGTGTGTGTGTGTGTGTGTGTGTGTGTGTGTGTGTGTGTGTGTATCTATGTATATATATGTATGTATGTATATGTATGTATGTATATGTATGTGTGTTTGTGTGTGTGTGTGTGTGTGTGTGTGTGTGTGTGCACATGCGTGTGTGTGTGTGTGTGTGTGAATGTATCTATGTATATATGTATGTATGTATATGTATGTATGTATATGTGTGTGTGTGTGTGTGTGTGTGTGTGCGCGTGCGTGCGTGTGTGCGTGTGCGCGCGCATGCACGCGCGCGCGCGTGTGGGTTGTGACCAACATGGCCTATTTTTTAAAAATAAAATAGGGACCCATTTGTCCTAAAAATACTATATTTGGTTCCCATCGAGACAAAAACTCACCCTAAAATGACTTCAAACCCAAACATACCAAATATTATGTTTTGTTATTCACAAATTACTTTATAAAATTTGGCTTGAAATTAGGGATTTGATTAATTAAAAGGTTGGTTTATGTTTTAATTTTATTTATTTGACTAACTGAGGTAATTATTATTTGGTAATTTTATCAATTTTTGGACTTTACAGGATAACTTCAAATTGACCAGTGTCATTTCTTCATCAACATCTCATAGACTATTAATGTCTATTTGTTATATAGAGATCTGAAGGTATTTGCCATCTCAATATAATGAGATCACTCTAGGAATCATATATTCATCATATCTAGAGAAATTGTTCAATGCTACAAGTCTTATGAAGTCCCAAACAACCCATTACATGAGATCATGCCAAGTGTCACCATCTTAAGCCATCAAAATCCAACTATGGAAAAACTAAGTCATGAAAGCTATCAATTAGCTGACTGAGTGAGATTACTCCATGTGTCTCAATATATCTTAATCATATTCTTTGGGGTGAAAATCTAAGTTAAAAAGGCAAGAGACTTATCAACTAACTAATATCATAGGATGTGTCATCATCTCGCTACACAGAGGTTAATATATTAATTTTAAAAATAAAAACATATGAACCCAAATATCTAGAGATGGATTACCACATTCCATCTTTTGCATAGTTAGATAACACATGTGATCCACTAATTACTTCACATGTCCTTTCAACGATAGTGATATACCATGCATCAAACCACGTGTTATCAACTCACTTTTATACATGCTAACACAACCCATGGACTCAAAATGGGATTAAACTAAATAATAAATTGAATAAATACCACACATGTTATAATGACACAATTAGAATCTACATTTCACTATTGTCATAATCAATTATAGATAAGAAATGTAAATATTATGATTAAATGATATCATGAAAATTATAAAAGATTGATGGACAAATAAAACTATGTATGGGTGACTAAGTAATAAAAAAATAGATATAAATTACCACGTGTCAAATTATCCCATAAAAGCTTGTCATAAAATCAAATTCAAATTGGAAAATAACTAATAAAGACTGTTAGCCTAAAACTGATTCTCACTCATGGAAGAGATCTTAGCATTGAATTTTATGCTTTCATACCATATACTACACTCTATGCCATATTCAATTAAATTTTCTATTATGATAACTTGTGAAATGTTATCTAAAGCTCCATATCAACTAAATGCCCTAACTTTTGAATTAAGTACAAATCTTAATTAGCATGACAATGGAGTCTAAGAATCAAGATCCAACTCCTTCAATTTTTAGGACCAAATAAAATTTAAAGGATACCAAATTTGATTGGGTTTTTATGAAAAGTGCATTCATACATTATTCAACCCTATTTTCATAGATCGAGGCCATCTGACCATACAAG
This sequence comes from Torreya grandis, assembly GCA_037957365.1. Classification (NCBI taxonomy): domain Eukaryota; kingdom Viridiplantae; phylum Streptophyta; class Pinopsida; order Cupressales; family Taxaceae; genus Torreya; species Torreya grandis. The sequence goes on from JARHVA010009701.1 coordinate 103,532, forward strand.
GATGAGGACAATCTAACTCTTGATGAGATGGAATATAAAGATGACATATTATCAATAAAATATATCAAACTTCAAAAGCTGGTAGCTAAGCCTAAGTTATTCCCCTGCACTAACTTAATATATAATTTTTTTTATAACATACACATATACACAAGACATTTTACATAAAAAGAACATTACATAGTCAGTAGCATATGTTGTTTATATAGTCTTTGATAAGTATTATAGACTAAAAAATAGAACATCCCTTATAACCAAATAGATATTCAATAATTGGTTCAAGGATAATAATGTTAGGGGTGCCATGATAGTTTGGTACCATAATCCCAACAATTTTGTTACGAGGAATAAAATCTCAATTACCCAATTCATATTTGATGTCAGAATTATCATGGCGCTACTGAAAAGCATTCATGGAACCCCATCCATATTATATGTTGATTAAGTCAAGGTCCCATTTATATCTATAATTCTACAAGTCAAGGTCATCCTTATATTTGGACAAATCATAAATTTTAATTTAAAATCTTGAAGATTCATGCACAACAAACATGTAAATAACTTCTATATGATCTTTTATCTAGTAGATTCCATCTAGAGGACTCTTATATCTATTAGGGATTCTTATTTGGAGCCAATAAGAGAAAAAATAAAATTTGGTGACTTTGACCATCTCTAAATACATAAGTAAAAATATCAAATGTAGACAATAGCATATACTTTTTACCCAAAGGATTATAAATCAGTTAATGGTTAACCAATGCTAAGCTTATCAAGAAAAATCAAGAGATCAATAAAGTCATTTAGTGAATATTGGTTCCATCTAGACCATATAATTATTAAAAAAGAGGGCACAATGGTAGTCCCATTCTATTTTTCTTGGCTTATACCAGACAAGCTAGATGAGCAAGAAATAGATTGTTAATTATCTAACATAACAGTGTTGAAGAGAATATGAGGAGGGCCAAATTAGAAAATTAACTTAATAAACCCCTCATCATAGGGATGAAATAATTATAGAACTAAAATCAATTCTCTAAAACATTAAAACATAGAGGTTCTTTTAGATTTAGACTCGTTGAATTTAGTTTTTGGGACCCAAGCCAAGTAATAATGCAATAAATAAATAAATTCCAAAGACAGTTCAAAAAAATTATTGACAATATTAGTACTCACATTGTATTATGTTTTTGAATGTTGAGGATGAAATGAAACATATACAATAATTAAGAATGTTAAAATTTCTATAAGGATTTCTTAGATGATCCAATTTGATCATTCCATCACAATGGATAGAATAAAAGTTCAAGGGTAAGGATATTGTGCTTGTAGAACAACCTCAAATACTAGATGAAGTAGAGGAATAAATTGATGAGAAATTATAAACAAGGGTCCTTAATAATTTCCCAAGGCCAAAGGGTACAAGACAAAAATCTCTAGACATAGGGACACCGATGGTTCCAAAATTCATGTTTTTATTTGCACTAGTTGTTTTCATAGCTCCAACTCTAAATAAAGTAGTTAGTTATCCACCTTTTCCTCCTATAGTGCACATTCAAACCTATTATTGTTATTACAACTTAATAAAAATATAATTTTCCTACCACTTACTGGCCTCTTAATGTTATATAAGAATAATAAAGGCCACCCCAATAATTCAATGCATCATTAGGGATCACTTACTCTAACATAAAATATGAATATGTAGAAGAATATTTCTCAAAGAAGAATTTATATGGGAACACATAAGTATAAAAGTTATAAAAAATCTATGAATATGAACCAGAATAGGAGAGATATTTTGATTTTTCCACAAAGGTACCTCCACAAGTAACTTCTAAAACTTGTAACCCTAGTACTCCTCAACTTAGAATATAGAGAAAGTAGAAAATGAAAAGGAAGACAAAGTTCTTATTCTGAACAAAGAAGTAGACCATCAAGGTACAATAGTTGACCCTCCTAATTTACATCAATCATTTTATTTGTTCCTTTTATGGTTATCTTAGTGGCTACTACACATGAATCAACATAGGTCCCTACTTCCCCTGCCTCTCATGTTGTCCCAACTACTTTAGCTGTCCCTCATATTTCTTCAACTTAATTTGATTCATGGTATTATTATCACTAATGTTTTTACTATAGTTATGGATTTTATGACTAATGTTACTACTACTTCTACCATTAACACCATTATTTCACATAAACACCTGTTGCAAATTTTTTGTAAAAAGTAACACAAGGTACCATTACACAATATATTTTTATGTAAATAACATAGATACCATAGTTACTAGCCCAAATTTTAAGGATTTATTGTTTCCATCCATTTCTATCACATACCCCTTATAGACAAATTTTTATACTCAATTATTTTTGTCAATCGTTGGAAGCCTTGAAATAGAGTTATCGTTGGCTACAGTCCAGGAGTATCCTAACCTCATTAATTATATCATTAGGACTTCTTAGACTAATATTTAAAAAGAGAAGATGGTCAATCAATCATTTTTTACACCTTCATCTTCCACACCACCTTGTTCATCTCCTCCACTTTACCCCTTAGCTCTTATGCCACCCCTATGAAGTTCTTCATCTCTTATCACTTCATCCTCTAACCAAACCTCCTCTAAGGACATACTATTGAGAAACCCATGGATTTAATAGGTAAAGGTTAAATAATTGACTAGAAAAGACTTGGTTATCATGAAAGAGCTAAGATTAACTATAGAGTTTGATGAAACTTCTAATAAATTTAAGAGGGTGTGAAAAAAAACATTTACCACTACTAAATTAATAAGAGAGGAGGAACTCTTATCACTAACTAATATAAGAAAGAACATTTTTGGAGAGGGTGATGAATTAAAAGAAGACCCCATTTATATGGTTGATGCAACTAGGGGATTATGAAGAAAATGTTTAAATGGTTGAAAGAAACCAATAAGATACTTGAGGAATAAATTAGAATTAAACCTCTATATGAAATTTTGATAACGTTCCAAAATTATGTCCATTCATTATAGAAATTGTGTGTTCCATTCATAAAGACTAAGTAGAATCACAAACTTCATGGGGTAATGGAGTGACTTTTATTGAATCTTTGAAAAACTCTGACTTCAAATTATACTTTGTTTATAAGGTAGCGAGGTAAAAATCATATCGACAATTAAATTTAATTCTAATAAAATATTTATGTTGATACTGAAATATATTATTTTAATGAATGTCATAGTTAAATGAAAGAGTTGGTAATTCTATTAATTGACCAAGATCACAAAGCTAATGAGATTCTTGGAGAAATGCATATTCCCTCCATATATACACGTTAGGGATAATTTATTAATATAACATTATTTAACACTTTGCTCCAGTCCTTTGTAGATAATTTCAAAGCAAAGGTGTAGAATACAATCTATGGGAGTTATGACCAGGCTATAAAATTGGTCACATTTATCAAATAAAGGGTGGGCCAAGCACAAGCATTCAAGGCATATTTCAATATTTCATTTAAACTAGATATTAAACTGATGGAAAAGATCCTTATTTTATTCAAAACACCCACCAAAAATTTTGAGATAATAGAATTAGATTTCATGGAAGGTGAATCTACATACAATAAGGTCAAGTAGCAAGAACAGTTGGTTGTCCAGGTAAGGGCCTCATCATTGCATTCAAAAACATATATGTTGGTAGTAGACTTTGGACTTTAAAATCACAAAGTGCAAATGAATGACATAGACCATATTATGTAACAAGTTTTAGTATGAAAACTAATCCTTATACAGAGTAAATGTAAATTTATAATGCAAAACAATAGAGCATTATAAGTATTTAATTTATGATTTGATGTAAAAGACAATATTTATGAATTGTTTGAGATTAATATACATATCGATTCATGTTTATTCAAATGTATATTGTGTTTTTTCATGAGAAATTTAATTCTCTTTTGTGATAATCTATTTACTTGCATAATAATAAAGAGTACTCTGAATCATTAAGTCTACATTTTAATGGATAATCTATAACTCTATTCAAAATGAATACTTGATGAGTTCTTTATTTTTTATAAATTTTTAAAATATAATATGATTAACATATAACTAAACATTATCTTATATTTATGGGTTTTCTATGAACCTCTACTAACAACAGTGTAGTGTGTGAACTTTTGAAACATGTTGATATGGTTATCGAGATAGAGAGATTTAGAGTGATGGTTGGATGAGATAATTTGTAATTTTTTAGAACAGGTGAAAAATATAATAAGAATATCTCCAAAATAAATTATGAATGATAATATACATGGAAAAATATATTAAATGTTTTGGTGCAAATTGTCTCAATTGATAGTTACATGGTTTTCAAAAATTGAGTACCAATGTTTCAAGCTGAGAGAAACATATCACTTTATATGGACTAAACAAATATAGAAGTGATGAAATTTTAACACTGATTGGATGCATGTAATAGATCATTGGTTAAATAATACCATTTATGGATATATCACTAATTTTTTTCATGTAGTGGTAGATCACATTTGAATCTATGTAAGAATATTTTATATGATGTATCAGAGGAAACATTCTGTAGTGACTACCTACTCTATTTAAAAGGTTGGTTATGTAAAATGCCATGGTCCCTATCATAACTAACATGTATTTTTTTCTTCTATAGTTACGGGGATGTGTATGATGATGAAGTTAATGATGAAGAAATGATAGGATAAAATTGAACCTACACCTATAAGATGGAGGGTACACAAAAAAATGAGCAGAAATTTCGAGGGTTAGAGTGATAATTAAAAAAATAAAAGGCATGAAATAAATTAAATAAGTATAATTTATATATGAGTAATGATAGAGTAGGTAATGTATAATATAATAAGGCATGGGATCTCAGAGTGGAGCTAGAGATCATGAAGATTATGGAAATGAGGAAATAAGAGGTCTTGAGAGAAGAAATGCCATAGATGAGAGCATAGAGCTGGATAGAAATTGGAAAATTAATTTAGAGGAGATGGAAAAGTGTGGTAAAAGTGTGTGTGTGTGTGTGTGTGTGTGTGTGTGTGTGTGTGTGTGTGTGTGTGTGTGTGTGTGTGTGTGTGTGTGTGTGTGTGTGTGTGTGTGTGTGTGTGTGTGTGTGTGTGTGTGTGAACCTGACTAAGATTCAAGTCATACAAGAATGGGAAACATTGAATAACTTTGCATCTGATTCAAATCTTCTTAGAATTATAAAATTATACAAGAGATTTGTGTTTATTTTTTATCTTTTGAACCAAACTACCAAAGGTGGAATCGAACAAAGTTTCATTTAGTGAGCTTCCCAACAAAAATAATTTTATGAAATAAAATTTAGAATCTATTTTGTGTTATTACTTATGTTAATCTTAAATAAATTTATAAAATCATCCAATTCATTCAGTAATAAAATTGACTATCACAAATGGGTATTGACAACACAAGTCCTACAAAAGAGTTAATTTCTATTGTAATGGATTAAATAATATATGATTGAAATCAAATATATCTATAGAGTATATACTTACATCAGATGATGAGGGAGAAAATAAGGATGATGAGGTTCAATGATGGAGTGATAAGGGATGGTGATGGATGGTGAGGCTTAATTAGGAAGTGACTAGTGATGATGATACATGAAGAAACATTTATTAAGGATTATGAGGGATGAGGAGGGAGTGATTAAGGATGATGAGGGATGGTGATAATCAATGAAGGAGTGATTAGGGATGATAAGCTCAAGTGATTAGAAGCTCAATGAGGGAATGGATAGGGATGAGGAAGAAATTAAGGATGATGAATGATGAAGAAAGAGTGATTAGGGATAATAAAGGATGGGGAGGGAGTGATTAGGTATGATGAAGAATAGTGAGGGTCAATGAAAGAGTGATTATAGATGATAAGGGAGTGATTAGAGATTATTAGGGATAGTGAGGGATAATGAGGGAGTAATGATGGACAATGAATAATGATCAAAGAGTGATTAGGGGTAATGAGGGATGAGTAAGAAGTGATCAATAATGAGGGAGAGATGATGAACAAGTGAAACTAACACAAAGTGATCGCTTTATGTGTGTAGGTCATCAATATGATCTACACTATCCTAATCACACCACTTTGGATCATGTTTAAAGAGAGTAGTTTTCAAACTTCAATTTTTACAAATCTAGTGTTAGAATTTATCTTTTACATTAGTGTGAGTTTGATTATTTGTCAAGAGGTAAATAATAATTGGTTAGTGTGTAATCATATGCATAATATGGTAAGATATTATATTGCCACATATAGTGTTTGCTATTAGATATATATTATAAAGAGAGTTTGTAGTTTATTATTGTTGTATAGGTAAGTGGTTAAGAGTTTATATGGATTTGGGAATCCCTTATTATAGGAATTAGAGGTCTTTTATATCTATAAGTGTGTTTGAATGAATTAATATAGAAGAATATTATTATTGTGTTTAAAATCCTCTCTCTATGTATTCAACTCCTTTTTCCACATTTTTTCTATGTTGATCTAGACCATCCCTATCATCTAGTATTAGAGTAAGGGATCCTCTGATGGAATTATATAACCATAAAAAGTTTAGCCATGAGAGTCATTATGTTACATACAACATACCAGTTCTGATGTGATTTTGTTAATATTTCATCTTGTATTGAATCCATTCAATATTCTATAGTTTTTTTCATAACGCATTGCCATTCTAGTATAACACTCATCATTCACTTCTAGTTGTGGGATAGCCTATATGGAGTGTATTTATTTTTTGAATTTTCAACACATTTCTAAAGGATTCATCATAATTTTACATCTAAATGTGATGTTTCACTTGCACTTTCTTCAAAATTTTCCTTCCTCAACTCAATCTCAGGTGTAGATTTTCACATGAATAATATTGTGTCAATCTTACAAGTTGTGGTCTCATGAATAATAATGAACTTATCTGATTTGGTTCTTCTCAATGAAATCATTATGCTCTATATCAAAATCATCATACAATATAAAAAATTAGCACTGTGAATTTCTAGTGAGTAAGGCCATACCTAATGCCATGTAATATACAAGTTCCTGATCTACAAAGACTTTTAAGCCTATCATGGAAGCTACGTTGTGTGTTAGATCATGCAAATCAAGAAAAAAAATTATGCAAATCATGTCATAAGTTAGTATTTAATTTTAGTATTTTTAGAATCTATTTTATTTTTATAATTTTTAAAACCAAAGTCAAAATTTGTGTTGAGTCTTTACCATTATTTTTAAAAAAGGTGTTGTATTTTTTTTATTGTTTATGTTTGTAGTCATAAATTTGAGTCATATTAGTGATTTTCAAAACTAAATGTATGTATTTATGAAGAGTGTCCAATAATCAATATGGTTCAATATTTGTCAAGTCATGTTAAATATTTTTCTTGGTATTAATTAATTGAGTCAATAGGGTTTTTACATTAAAATTCATGTTTTGTATTAAACTTGTATTAAGTCTTGGTAATCAAATTTTTTCTAATTGGTCATTAGTTGATATCATTAATGACATATTTTATAGTTGAGTTGTTTGTTTATTTTATGTCAAAAAGAGTCATAAAAATTCAAAGTGTCAAAATAATGTCAACTTTTGTAAAAAGCCATTTAATTAAGAGTTTTTTTAATTAGTGAGTCATTTTTTGTTAAAATTGTCAAAACATCAAAAGAGTCAATTTTTAAGCATGTCGAGTCAAATAAAATGATGTATTTTTAGGTGACCCCAATGTCCTATATAAATTTATTGTTTCACATTGATTCGGGAGGATTTATCCTCAAAAAATCATGTAGATGAGATTCAAATCTTCATTGGATGAGTAAACAAATTCAGCGAGAAGAGGCTAGAGGATACACAGATGATGGGAGTCTTTCAGTAACCTCTCATCAGTCACCAATGATAGGGTTGCACCAATGATGTGGTGACATTTTGTGTGGTGTGTTGTTATAGTTTTTGTTATCTATTTCCAAAATAAGAAAATAATAATATGCTTTTTATGATGTATAATTTATGTACAAATTAAAAACATAATTCCCTGATGTGAAAACATTATGAAAAGACATAAACCATTAATGTATGTCAGTTCATAGATATTGAAAGGGTTTGTGGAAAAAATCTAGAAAACCACCAGGAAGTGAATTGTAGATATAAAGATGTTCCTATTTATGTCAAGGTTTGTGGTAAACCTATAAAACCATGGGAGGAGTGAGGCTATCTTTATATCAATGTCATGAGCCAAATAGGGCATGCTACAATGGGTGAGCATACTAGAGGTGAGAGTGTGAATATTTTTGCACCATGTAAAAACAATGGGGGGGGGGATGTTAGGATTTATCTTTTACATTAGTGTTAGTGTGAGTTTGAGTATTTATTGAGAGGTAAATATTAATTGGTTAGTGTGTAACCATATGGATAATATGGTAAGATATTATATTGTTGTATATAGTGTTTGTTATTAGATATATATTACAAAGAGATTTTATAATATATTATGGTTGTATGGGTAAGTGGTTGAGAGTTTATAAGCATTTTGGAATCCCTCGTTATAGGAATTAGAGGTTCTATATATTTATAAGTGTGTTTAAATGAATTAATATAGTAGAATATTATTATTGTGTTTAAAATCCTCTCATGTGTATTTGGCTCTTTTTTATGTATTTTTTCTATGCTAATCTAAACCAACTCCATCACCTAAGACTCATATAAATTCTAGGAATCAATTTTAAAGTCACAAAAACCTTTAAATATTACTATATGGTTACCAAAAATTGTCATCAATTATGAAATTTATGTACTGAAATCCCTAAGTTTAATACATAGACCCTAAAATTGTATAGTATTGACTAGATTGGATTTTGAAAAAAGTATTTTTATACATTGTAAGGTTGATAAATGTGAGACTAACTCTATCAGATGCTAAGTGACCTTAATTTATTATGGATGATGAGGGAAGATGAAGGATGAGGAGGGATGAGGATGGAGTGATTAAAAATGATGAAGAATATTGAGGGTCAATGAGGGAGTAATCAGGGATGATGAAAGAGTGATTAGAGATAACTAGGGACAATGAGGTTTAATGAGGCAGTGATTAGGGGCAATTAATAATGATGAGAGAGTGATTAGGGGTGATGAGGCATGGGTAAGAAGTGATCAGGGATTAGGGAGGGATGATGAACAAGTGAAATTAACACAAAGTGGTCATTTGATTTCTGTAGGTCATCAATGTGACCTATGCTACCCAAATCACACCACTTTACATCAATTTCAATGTGAGTGGTTTGAAAACTTCAATTTTGACAAACCTAAGTCTCCTAGAAATGCCAAGAATCAATTTGAAAGGCATAAAAACATAAAAATTGACTATATGTTTATCGGAAATGGACATCAATTGCAAAAATTATGTATTGAAATCCCTAGGTTTAATACTTAGACCCTAAAAATGCCTAAGTATTGACATAATTTGATATTGAAAAACTATTTTTCACATTGTAACACATGTATTTGTGAGATCAACTCTATCATAAGCTGAGTGACCCTAATTTCTTACATTTACTAAAATAAATTTAAATTATAATAAAATAAATCTAATACTATAAATGTAAAATTATACTTAGTAACACAATCGCATTTTTTTTAATAATAACATGATCACGTTATCTATTAATGTGATCATGTTATACATTATTGTGATCGCATTATACATTAACACAATTATGTTATACATTAACACGATCATGGTATTTGAATTTAAATTAAATTCTCATGAATTTTGGCTTGGGAAAGGCTTAGATTCGTTAGCCAAAGGCTTGGACTGTCAATGTATAGCCTAGTTTTGAAAGGTATGAAAATAAACAAAAAATTTAAATTTTGATTACTAAATATACTAAGAATTTTAATGTGAAAATTCAAAAACTTGATACCATCATGATGAGCATGCTCTCCTCTTTCAAAAAATATGATTCTTATAATTTGTGAGCTAATTTAAGGTTTCAAACTATATTTATTTCTAGCTATTCCCTTTTTAGGCCACTACATGACACAAACATACATGCCTATACATGTTCATGTAATTTGTATTTTGTTAATCCAAGTGAAAAAAAAATTATATGGTAATGTATTACACATAATTCTACACATTAAAAAAAATGATTTTCATTTTTTTTTGAGGTAGTTAAGCATGATTCATAGATGACTATCCATTTCTGTTCAGTTTTTAGGATCTATTAACTTACAAAATTCAAAAAAAAATTATTCATTGATATATATATATATATATATATATATATATATATATATATATATATATATATATATATATATATATAGGTGATTTGATATAATCTTTTATCTAAATTTTACCCAAAAGGTATCATATAATATTAAATGTTGCTCAAAAAATTGTGCATGTCATGGCCATCTATCTACTATGTTTTCTAATAGGAGTTCATCTTCAAATTTTAGATGTTTTACCTAGTTATATTTAACCATTTTTTAAAAAAAAATATATATTTTAGAAACTAAAATTGAAAAGATACATTTCATGTTTTTACACTATCTTCAAATTTGGAGTGTAGATATCCCAAAATTATCTACAAAGGTTCAGTTTTTTGAATTTTTAAAAAATCATTTCCACGGGTAGGTCACTTTTTGTCCCCCAACTTTGTGAACTTATCCAATAAATAAGTATAATATTTGACTTATATTATAAATATCACCCGATAAATCATGATTTTCAATTCTAAAAATGCATGCCATTATGTTTATCCATGGAACACTATCGATCTTCTTTCACTTATAATTATTTAATATACTATATATTGTTTATCATATGCATTTTTAAAATTTAGTCACATGCAACACTAGGGTGAATAGGTTTATGCCACATACTACTAGCGTGAACAGGTGGTGTTGTTTACATCTTCCTCTTTAATCATATCTATTTAAATCACAATACTCTTGTATGCACAATGATGGATAGGGTTTGATAATTATTTCACATCATAGATTTGTCCTATGTATAGCTATCAAAGGAAATAAAATAATACTAGTACTTAGATAAAACAACTGCATGATACTGATGAAAAAATAATTTACATGTCCTATTTTGAAAATCAAAGATATTATTATTTCAAATATTATTGAACTCTATATAAAAATAGTGTATAAAACATTCATGATATTATTTTGAAGATCCAAAGAATATAATAACTAAGCATGATGTGCTTAAATCTTTAGATGTCCTTTTACAATAACAAAGGAATTTATAAATTATGGGGCTTCCAAAAATTTATTTTAGGTATAAGTTTTACAGAAGCACTCTGTGTCTCTAAACCACATTTGGTCTATCACTTTACTCATGCAATTAGTAGTAATTTCTTTCACATTACACATCTTCATGTTCTGCTCATTTTATTTTATCAGTGTCACTTTCTTTATCATCATCATCCATCTTAACTACATGAATAGGTCTCATTCTAATCACATTCAAAAAGCCTTCCCTTGATACCCATCTTTCCTTAGAGACCTCCAAAGATTGTTTTATCTCACTCATCATCTATAAGATTGCATTGGGTATTACTTCTGCAATATACATTTGTGTGTCTAACTCTGATTCTTTATCAGGGTATGTGCATAGAGTTGGGGAAAATACTATGGAAATTTATCATAATTTGTATGTGTTATGACCATAACATGTGTGAATTATGTTCATAACATGTACATTCTATTTGAATTTAGGTTCGTAAACAACTGAGACTAAACTCATACATGTTATAATGCATATGTAGTCTTATGACACTGTAACCACCAAATTAGTTTTTGTGTCTTCATTATACAATGCCATACAAATCTATATGTGCTATAACATGTACATGTTATAGTTCATCCACATTACTAGGGCATTGCATAATAAATGCACAAAATACATATTTGGTAGTTGCATATGGCCTTGTAGCATATAGTTTACTAAATAAATATTATTTATACATTAAATTTATTTTAGTAAATATAATAAATTAGGGTCACTCTAAATATGATAGAGTTGGTCTCACATTTTCACATCTTACGATGTGGAAGATAGTTTTTCAAAATCCAATCTAATTAGTAGTTAGTCATTTTCAGGGTCTCAATATTGAACTTAGGGATTTCAAGTCATATCTTTTATAATTGATGTCAATTTTTGGTAAACATATAGTCATTTTTTAGGTTTTGGTGTCTTTTATATTGATTTATAGAATTTTTATGAGTCCTAGATTTTTCAAAACTAAAGTTTCTAAATGAATTGATTTGAACTTGATCCAAAATGGTTTGATTGAGGAATCATATATCACATTGATGACCTGCACACATCAAATGATCACTTTGTGTTAATTTCCTTTGATCATCATCCCTCCCTCATCTCTAATCACTTTTTCCTCATCCCTCATCACCCATAATCACTCTATACTCATTCCTCATTATCCCTTATCATATTTATTCACTCCCTCATCATCCCTAATTACTCCCTTATTGAGCTTCACTATCTCTCATCATCCCTAATTAGTCTCTCCTCATCCCTCATTATCCCTAATAACTCCCTCATTTACCCTCACCATACCTAATCATATTTACTCACTCCCTCATTAAATATTAACATCCCTAATCACCCCCTCATTGACCCTAATCATCACTTAATTGTCCCTCATCATTCCTAATCACTTCCTTATCAACACTCACCATTACTCATCATCTAAAATTTCTCCCTCATCATACCTAATCACTTCCTCATGGACCCTAACCATCCCTCGCCATCCCTATTAATTTCTTCATCATCCTTCATCATCCCTAATCACTCTTTCCTTGTCCCTAATCACTCCCTCATCATCCATAATCACTCCCTCACAATCTCTCATCATCCCTAATCACTCTCTCATAATATATAATCAATCCATCCTCTTCCCTCCTCATCCATTATTATGTTAATGGTCAATACCATTAGCCTATTTTGATGATGCTTAGGCCTGTACCCACACTTGTTCACACTTTTACTTGTTCTTTTCTAACCTTAAGGTACTTTGTACTCTCTTATTATCTTTGTCACTTGTTTATGTTCAACTCTTGATCCAATTAAACTTATTAGGTTTCTCTCTTTAAGGTCTAACTCACAATTCTCTTCACTATAGGTATGCACAATGACACTTTGCCTTTATAGGTCTGTAATCACTCTCTCCTAGATCTGTTCTCATTTTAGATGTTACAAATATTTTTATACTCTTAGATTTATCTTGTAATACCAATGAGCTTATAATATTCATATTATTTAAGAATATCTATTCAATCTATTATTAGTTATCTATAATTCCTTTGATCTCCTTACTGAGGATAAAGTTTGATCTTTTTACACAATAACCATGGCCTTATTTCCCTAGGATTTGAACCTAGGTCTACACTCAACTCAATTGATAATAGATTTAAATATAATTTCCCTATACTTTTAACCTTCTCACACAAACTATTTTCAATATGTTTAAAATTCATGTCACTTGTAATGACTCACTAAAGAGTTTTGGCCCTCCTTTAAGACTCTTAATCCTTACCATCTCAAATAGTTATAAAACTGTAAAGACACAACTTATAATAGCTATTATTTTACTAACTTTGAAGACCAAAAATCATTTATATACCTTTATTTACCATTAATTACACATTTTTATAAATTTCAATACATTTTGAACATCCTAATGGAGATTACAAACCTTTTTATATGATAAAACCTTGATTTTCTTTGAATACACAGTTCTATTTAAACACATTCCTTTACTTTATATCAAGAATTTAGGGATACTTTAGATAATGATAATTTTTTTACCGTGTAAATAAAATTTAAAATTAACTATATACAAAATTTCACACATATTTAAGTGTTCATTATCAATCTAGAGCTTTTATTGTTATCACTATCCTGTCATAGAATTAAGTGTTTGAGGATAACCCAAGATAATTCTAAAAAGAATTTAACAAACATCATAGATTTCAAAACACTCCTTACATTTGGAAAAATTCTCATTCACCTTAGAACACCTTCACTAATTACTCAAACTTCATCATGCTTATAAAATTATATCAAACAATATTAATTACTATGACTTTTATAGACTATGTCTTGTTCATATCCTTAAAGGATTTTAATCTAGTCAAATTTCTTGTTTAAAATTGTTAAATACAAGATCATGAATTAGACAGGTGATATATCATGATATATTATCTTGGTGAATATTTTTTATCTTCTATGCATCATAAATAATGTCTAACTCCCCTATTTCAGACCTACATGTACATAGGTTTATGTTGTTCCCTTACATAGTCATGTTTATAAAGGATTGAAGATACATGTTAGCCTCATAATCATATAAAATAATATTATTTTTATTTTCTAAATAATAAAAAATATGTACCATCCAAATAAACACCATATTTTATTGATCAAAATCCCAAAACAAGATACAAATTACAACCTTACTCCTCTCTTCTCATCTCCCCATATTTTTTAACATATGGATGACTTTATTAATATTATAATTAATAATTTCAAATATTATATTCAATAGTAAATCTCTAAAGATGACTTTTATAATATAATAAGACCAAGGTCTTATCAATTACTTACTCCTTAACATAGCATATATAAACTTATGCCTTTTCCAAAATTTGAGTCATTTTTTTAGAGTTAAGGTTGTTTTTGCATTTAAAAGATTAAAATGGTATTACATCATGGTGATAACCCTTCAGGACCATTACAATATTTATATACCATTTTAAAATAGCCATAAGGGATTACAAGCCTTTTGTGATAATTTGAATTTTTAAATATGTGGTTTTGGAGGGAAAGTGCCAAATATAAGATTCTAGCTCCTTGTGTAATTATAATTGATTAAAAAAAACTCCTTATGCTAATTAAGAATTTAATAGAAAATTTTAAAGGTACAAAGAATCATGACTTTGTTTCTTATTTCTTAACACAACTTATTTGACTCATTTAGACTACTATGTATAAATTTACATCTTTTGACTCATGTTCTTACATCACTTAATCACTCCAAAAGTTTATAGATAGGTGTATAAGGATGTTTATAAACTGATCCAAGTGGTTTTGGAACTTAAATATCCGTATAATAAAATAGATTCATGAAAATGTTTTTTTAAAAAACCCCCAAATAGGCCTAAAATAGGGTTAATAGTATATTCTTCCAAAGTCTCTTGAAAATCAAAGTTGTAATAGACTATAAAATGTGTTCATTGTCATGTGTAATATGAAAATGAATGAATGAATGAAGTCATTTTGATAACCTTTAATGTTATTTTAGATCCATAACCCATTAAAAAATGGATTACACCTAAGTGAGAGGGTTATAAAGCCTATTTTGTTATATTTTGGTGAGAATTAAGCACAAAAATGAAAGAAGCCTATGTGCTAGGTTAGAAAGTGTTAAATAAAATAAATGAATAATGTTGGGGACATTATAAGTCACTATTGAGTGAAATATTTTCTATAAAGGGTAATATACTTAATTAATAAGGTTTGAGATGATATAACTTTGTGTTGTTTACAACAATTAAGTTTCTATTTATATGGATCAGTGTTTTGATGAAGATTGTCACTAGGAAGATAAAGAAGTAAAACTAGGTTAAAATAGGTGTTCAAGAATACAATAGTAGTCAAATGGGATTGTATTAAAGTAAATAGGATATAAATAAAGTTTGAACTAGAATAATTCTAAAAGCCTGGATTTAAGATCATGTTTTTTATGTCATGCAAAGGTGGTGTACTTCAAAATAATAAACTATGTTTACAGAGTAACAAAATCCAGAGTAAAAAATAATGTGTTAATATAATGAGTTAAATATGTTTCATAAAACAAAAAAGGAAGGTTAAAAATACTAAAGGAGACCCAAAATACATATATGATTCAACCTATAAGAGTCCTACTTACACTAGATGATGAGGAAGTGATTAGGGATGATGAGGGATGGTGAGGGTAAACTAGGGTGTGATTAGGGATGATGAGGGATATGTATTAAGTGATTAGGGATGAGGGAGAGATTTTGAATGAGTAAAATTAACAAAAAGTGGTCATTTGGTGTGTACATGTTATCAATGTGATGTACGTTGCTCCAATCATGCCCCTTTCAATCATGTTCAAAGTGAGTGGTTTGAGTAATTGAATTTTTACAAACCTAGGACTCCTAAAAATGCAAAGAAGTAATTTGGAAGGCACAAGAACCTAAAAATGCTTATTTTTTTACCAAAAATAGACATCAATTGTAAAAGTTATGCCTTGAAAACCCTAAGTTGAATACTGAGACCGTGAAAATGCCCAAGTACTGACCAAATTTTATTTTGAAATAAACTATCTTAAACATAATAAGGTATGCAACTGTGAGACCAACTCTATCAAATACAAAGTAACCCTGATTTAGTATATTTACTTAACATGTATTTTAGTAAACCATATGATATAAGACCATCTGTAACTACCAAATATTTATTTTTTACCTTTCTTATGCAATGTCATAGGAATGCGTATGAATTATTAAAATTAAAATTCAAAAAAATAAGCCTTTGGTTCAAAAATGGATTGGATTACCGAGCCAAAGGCTTGGACTTGTCAATCTATAGTCGAGTCTAAGATTTTTAATAGAAAATAACAAATTTTAACTTGCATCACCAAATACACTATTTATTTTAACAATAAAATTCAAAAAGTTATTACCATGATAATGAGAATGATCTCCTCTTTCCAAATATATGATTTTTATAATTCTTGGACTATTTTAAGGGTTCAAACTATGTTGATTTTTAACTATACATTTTTAGGACACTACATGCCCTAAATATACATGTTTATGTAATTTTTTTTCATTGATCCAAGTTCAAAAAAAATTATATTTTCACAAAGTAGGCGTAATTATAAACACATCAAAAAAACAAGAATCATTTTTCATTTTTTTTAGGTAGTTATGGAGGATCGCACGATTGAAGATATAATTTTTTTGTCAATTTTTAGGATCTATTTACTTTCACAAATAATATAAAAAACATAGATCACAAAATTTATCTTATCTAAATAGCCACCAAAGTTTTTCAAAAAATATTACATGATGCTCAAAAAATGGTGGGCTGCATGGACATCTATCTACTCTATTTTATTAAAAAAACATGAGTTACTTGTAAATTTTAGATATTTGACCTAGTTATACTTAACTATTTAAAAAAAATTAGTGTTTTGGAAACTAGAATCAAAATTATACAATTCATGTTCTTATACCATCTTCAAATTTTGCGTTTAGCCATCTTATATTATCTACAAATGTTCATATTTCTGAAATTTTAGAAAAATCATGTCCATGGATATGCCCTTTTGTATCCACCAAATTTGTGCACTTGCCCATCACAACTATCCTTAGTTTATATGCATGGTTATGGCCATATTTATGATACTTCTTCTATTTCAGGTGGTGGTTATGATTGTGTTTGTGGCCTTGTTTTTGAGACTTCTTCGGAAAAATTATACATTTTGCATTAGAAAACATATGATTTGATCATCATTGTCAAAGACTTGCCAACTCACCTCATTGTTAGGTACAAATAGTATATATATAACCTTGAACTTATTTTGGATTTGGTTACCTTTGAATCCTTCTACTATCTCATATTGGGTACTAATGGTAGTGTTATATCCTTATTCTAAACATTGATTACCCTGGTGGGTTTTAGTGGAATAAGTGAGAAGTTACTACCTCTTCATCATGATCAATTTTATACACTTCAATTTTAACTTCATCTTCAGTTTCATCTTCCATATCACTGTTAAATGACATTCTCATTGGCTTAGATTTACATCCCGTCTCATTATCCACATGAGACATCATCATAGGATCATATTTTCACCTCGTCAAAATAATAGCATTCATTTGAGGAAAAACATATACAACCTCTTCATCCTCATCTTCACTTATACTCAACCTACTTAGGTTTTTAATAATAGTAATACTTGGTTATTTTATACTAAGTCTACTACAAATACTTGCAACTTATTCCTTTTCTATCATTTGTTATGATTCTCTCCAAACCATTTTTTCCATAAACCAGATCTCTTCTAAAACTATGGAGAATATATGTGACCAAAACATCAAATCCCTACAATTGTGTATGGATTCTACATTGTATAAAAACAACAAATACCTCCCAATAGGGGCCACATAAGTAGAAATGACAAATGCAATAGGTTTTTTAGGTAGGATATGAGATGAATCTATGTGGTTTTACCCTAATAGAGTTATGACATAAGGGATTTAAATATTTGCCTTGGTAAAGTAGTGTTTTTAAAGTGAAATAGTGTAAATTGACAGTTGTACCTCACTTGAAACCCATTGCTACTTACCTTATATCATATTTTCTCCTCCCTTATATTTTATGTTTTTTTTGGCTAGAAAATATTAATAAAAGGATGATGTTGACATTACACTTATTTTCCTTAGATGACACACAATTGGTTAAATTTGACAAAACCTAAACAACATAAACCACAAAATTTAGTTGTTAAAAATAATGTAAAGTATATGAACTCCAAAAAATGAATCTAAACCCTACACCTAAACTATGAAAAATATAAGGACTAAAGAATATAAAAGATCTTAAAAATATTACTATGAACTATTGAGAAACATTTACCCAAAAAAATAACAATAAAAAACTAAAAATGAAAGCACCTTAACTAAGAGAAAATTTAGCTCCATTAATAAACCTAAACAAAATGAAAACCTAAATACTATACTATGTAACATTTATAATAAAAAAAATGTAAATATAAAGAGCTAAACCAAAATAATGGAACCCTAAACCTAAAATCTAAAATGAGACATGAAGTTTATTCTGTATACATCAGTTAGCATGTCAGAGTGTTTATTGCATGTTGTATACTTGTCATGTCTTGTAAAAAAATGTGTACACTATTTGTAAATAAATTACACAACTTCAAAACTACTTTATGTACTTGATTATTAGATGTGCATGATGTTTCTTCTTTTTTATTATGAAACACCAATAGGCTACTTACAAATATTTTTTCCTACTTTTTTTTCCTCTTCCTTACTTAAGACATCATGAGTAAGAACAAGGGATGTTTTAGTTGAAAATGCTCTGGTAGATATGGATGCAAAATGTAGAAGCATACACAAGGCACATGAGTTGTTTGACATAGTTACAAATTAATTGAGTTTATCTTGTTTTTTTTTTTGCTATAGTTAAAATGGTTTCCTTGACAAGGATTTAATGGTGTTGAATGAAATGTGTCAAGTAGATTTCCTCTCTTGGAGTGACATGGTTGCAAGGTATATACCAAATATCTGTTATATTTTACCTTAAACATTCATTCCCTAGTATTGGTAAGGCATCAATATACTTTATTTTACATTAGATTATATTTAATATTTTCTTTTATATTTTATTATATATTAGACTATATTATATTTTTTATGTTATATTATATTATATTCTATGTAAAAAATATGGTAATATAAAATAGAAATTATATTATATTAGGTTTGTTTGATGACGATGAGTGATGCACCAACTCTGCCATCACTAGTGGCTACAATGCCTAGTGTATCCAAGCTCAGTGATAGATATAGTTGCATCAATGGAGGACCAGGGATGAAAACTCTCACAAATCCTATCATTTTTTGTATATTAAAAATTTATTATATAATATGAGATGTTATATAATTCTTGTTTATTAAAAAATATATATATATATATTATATATGAATATCACATATATTATATGATATATATATAAGTATTAGAGAAATTGTTAAAAAAAAACCTAATTAGTGAAGATATTTAGTTATAAAAAAATAGGAATCATAGATTTTCTCAGGCATAGAAGGCTATGTAACTATAGAAAAGAGGAAGTTAGATCATACATATTTATTTTAAGAATAATAATGGCTCTTAATAAATAGTTTAGTGCCAAAATGCCACACATTTAACATTTATTTAGCTACGTGCACAAAACCTATTAATGTATTTACTCTAACCCCAGTCGCCATTGTTCCCACCCCACAACTTTGGTAATTAAAAGCATAAAAGTGGTGAAATATTTGAAGGTGCTTTGGAGAATGAGGGTGATAAATAATGACAAGTTAGTAGTTATGGGTTTTAATAGAGGTTTAAGTGTTGATTTACACTCTTTCACTTTATAATAGTTGTTATATAATATATTATAATATTTTTGTATACTAAAATTTACTTAAATAATATATTTGTCACATGCTACTTCTTCACTAAGAAAACTTACTTGACTATCTATGTATATTTATAGTCTAAGATTTGATTTGATTATTTTTTATTAAGCTATAAGTCATATTCTATTATGAAACAGATGTATATTCTTTGATTTCATAATTGAATTGCAATGAGTTAGTAGTATTGTAGATTTCTACATTATGATCATGTTGATTCATTATTTCAATAGTATTTTATGATATATGTCATGATGTATGGACTAACTACCTTCTTATCATGAGTTGGACAAAGGAGAGATTCATTCCTCCAAGCATGATGAAGGGAGGACATCCAAAAAAAGTGTGATGTAGATGGAGGTGTTGGGGGATGACAGAGGAATGACTAGAACAATTACACACACCACATTAGATAGTACATGTTATATGCATTGTTTGAATTTTTAGTGTTAGTACATTCTTTATATTATCTACATTTAGATAATTATATATGAGTGCATTAGTTAATATTTATGCTTAAGTGAATTAATCTCGTGTGGTTGTGTTGTGAATGATACTTTGTATTTATGATGTGTCATTATAGTCATGATTGTTACTGTTTTTAAAAATGTAAATTTTTTTGAATTATGTTGGTAATACCATATGTAAAATAACCATCTTATCTTAGTAATGGTTGAGAATATTTGCCAGTTATATTTATGATATTGGGAATATCATTATGTGACTTTAAAGATGACATAAGGACACCGATAACCTAGATATATAAATGAATTATTTTATATTTAAGAAATAAAAGTCTTTCCAAATTGGGGGAAAAGCTTCATAAAACAAATAAAATAGATAAAGTAATGGTATTGTGTTATATTTAGAGAAAAATGATAAAACAAAAAATTAAAAAGAAAAAGGAAAGATTTAAGTAATTAAATAAAATTAAAAAAAGGAAGAGAAGGGTGCAACATAATAGAAGATAATAGGAAAAGGAATGGAGAGAAAAAAAATAACCTAAAGTGGATGTGAAGAAAAGACAATCTAAGAGGAGAGTAGATTTATGGTATTGATTGGGCACCATCAAGACTTCAGTGTTATTATTGTCTTACATTTAGATAATTTTTATAATTATTGATGTTTGAATTACATGTTAAACTCTATGAATTTT